>BOSO01001974.1:32047-48638 GCA_018403395.1 Gorsachius goisagi
CTGAATATATGTCTGTTTATTCTTAAGAACGTGTCACAAACAACTGCACCAATAAAAACCAAACAAGCACTGGAAGAATGGTGCATTTCATTAATTTAGTGATCTAAATAGTACTGATATTTAATTGAGGTGTCAAGAACACATCTTCATTTTAAGTTCACCAATTTCTCACTCACATCACTACTGTATAGCAGTTATTTTCTACTATGCTTAGCACTGCAATTATGGGCACTAGAATCTATGCTAAAAAGAGACAGTTACACAGATTATGCAATAGTGTAATTATTATCAGTGCCATTTCAGAGCAGCAATTCCCACATATCAATTTGACAAATCTTGAACCTCTCAAAAGTATAAAATTTTGCACATATTGAAAATACAGTAGGATTCTTGTATTCATACTGAAATTTACTAGAATACAAGTGACACTGCATGCACATGTGCACTGTAGAGCTCAACTAATATCTACAGTATTTTCCCAAAAATCAGTAGCTCACATTGTAGTTTATTAGATTTCAACTTACCGCATGAAGCTATTATTGCACAGCACATGTTAATAACAGAATTATTACTAGTTTGGTGTCTAAAAGCCACTATGCACGTGATATTCAGATGTATGTACAAATGGGTATAAGTAAAGAAGAGATTTAGAACATCTCATCAGAAGAACCTCTGTTCCATTCTTCATCTTTCCACATCTCCCTTATCCCTTTATTTTCTTTTTCAGGTGGGTATATGCACCATAACCCTTACTTGTGCAACAGGGCTTACTTAGGGGCTAATGCATACAATCAAGGAAATTAGGTTTTACAAACACAGATGAGTTAACCCATCTATGTGGTAAGTAACCATCTGCATGTTCTTAACCCAGAGCAAATGCAGGTAAATCTGTAAGTTTAAAGTTCTTTCTAAGTTGCCGCAGTGCAACTGATGCATAACAACATGTTCTGGCTGTAGTAGTAGTTTCATTCTGCACCTAGTTTAATTGTCCTCATTGCTCATTTCCAATGGGTTCTGCAGTAAAGTGGATTATTTTACAGCAAGTAGATGAGGATAGAAAGTCCAATGTAAAGGTTTTTGCCTCAGTTGCTATGTTGCTTAGCAATAGGTGCCATATATATCAACAATTCTGAATCTAAGTATCACAAGTATCACAACAAAAAATTAAGAATATATTTTCAACCCTGATAGGTGAGTCACAGTATCATCTTTCTTTTAGAGTGCTATGTTCCTCCATAATTTAACTTGCACAAGAACTATCAGCAAACAGGACTATAATATCATCTATAGTAAATATGACTATATTACACATTCCTATTCTGTTTTCCATAAATATATTTTATTCTCAATCAATAATTCAATTTCATAAAAATACATTAATTATTTTGTTCTCTTAGCTTTCCAAACAAAGTAACCTTCTCCCTCTCTGGTTTGAATTTGGCACAAGTCAAAACTACAGGGTTTTTTTTTTGTTTTGCTTTTTTATCTTTCCACAGAGAAATATTACTTTGACAATTTAGACTTTTAAAAATGAGAGACAAATTACACTGCCATTTGCTCAGACATTGATAGCGAGATGGGTGATCTGTCTATGAAATTTAAACTACAGCTTAATGTAGGACATATTTTTTTGTCAGCTCAGTTTAAACATCTTTAGTATCTTAAACAGCAGTTTTGTAATTTTGTAACCCCAATAGAAGAGATATTCAAAATATTGTCAGTTTAGGCATCACACGTATACCAATATGGGTAAATATGACTACTATACTATATTTTCTTGCAGTTTCTGCATTTGGATTTTTTTTTTTTTTCTCCTGGGATTTTAAGGGAATTTTTTATTATCTTTTTGCTTGTAGTGACAGATATGCAGATGGGAATCAAAGATCTTACATTCAGTGATTGTGTATGAAAAGTATTTTTTTTCTTTTCATCAATATTGTTGTCCCTAAAGTTTTGTTTAAAATTTAGACTTTACATATATTACATAGTAACTTAAAAAGCATGAATATTTTTCTCTGTAGTCCTTTTGTCTTCAGTTATACCTGTTCCTGTACCTGGCTGTCTTTTACATAACTGTTCTCCAGTAAAATTCCAATGCCCTTGTTCTTCACTTTAGACAAAAAAAATGAAGCCTATAAGCTTCAGGTATATCAATCAAAAACAACAGAGTCAGCACTAAGTCTAATAATGAAAACTATGATTTCATAAATCATCCTCCACAGGTTGGGGTCATCTTTTAAAAAATTCTTATCAGGTGTAGCTCAAGATTTCTCAGACTCTCATTCTTCTTTCTTTAATGAAAACAATAGGAAGGATGTCAGCATAGAAATGATGTGACCCTCTTTAGCTTAAAAATATCCCGAAAATGAAAAGATTATGCTTTGCTTTGTCCTTGAAATTGTTGAAGTCAGAATTTCTACCACACCTCCCACAAAGTTCAAATAAAAAGTTTCTCTCACAGCTCCATAATGAAATAAAAGTATCTAATCATATATGGACTTAAATTAATAAACTATAGATTTAATTTAAAGAATCTGGTTCTTTCTCTACTGCAGGTATCCAGTATAAAACAATCTGTAATTGCCTAAGGGCTTTTCTACTGCATGTCCTTAAGCAAACCAGAAACCCTCTATCAATGGAACTACACATTTTTTAATTTTAATCAAAAAGTTACAATGCATCACATTTTAGAAGTTACTGTAATTTGGAAAAAAAAATAGCAAAAAAATAAATTAATTGCTCTTCTTTGAAGCCTAAAATATGAAAAAATATTAGTATGACATTAAATCTCTGCTAATAAAAAGCAGGTTTTTCAGCCTTAAACTTCTGCACCTTATGCTCCACTGCACTTCTGTACTTTTACACTCATACAGGCGGACCTAACAACAACTTGCAGAATTCCATTTTAAAGTTTTTGCAGTGATCTAATCTACTCCTTCATGAAACAACTCATTTTCTCCCAGCAGAAAAAAAAAAAAGGAAAAAAAAAAGGCCTAAGAAAAATCAGAACCACAAAGACTTATGGGAAGGAAAAAAAGAAGGAAAAAGAAACCCAAGTCTTCACCAGTTTCTGTCTGTAGAACTGAAAGAGAAGTATCCCTCAAATAAGACAAGTTTTAAAGAAGCTTAAAGAAGCATTGCAAGACAGCAGTAATATCTATTTTGGTTAATTTTACTTGTATAGTTCTGTAAACAGAATCTGGGTCATGCCTTGCTATTGATTTACTAAAATTAGAGAAGCTTCTATGTTAATATGGGATGAATCATGATCATTTGTTCAGTTTCACTCTTAGAGAAGATACAAATTCTTTGGATGTGTCTGCACTGCTGGCTGTGATGTATCAGCAAAAGTAGACTCAGACTCTGTTCAGAGAGCAAAACTGCAATAACAGATCCAATTTGGTCTAGATGATCTCCCGAGGTCCCTTCCAACCCTTGTGATTCTGTGGTCAAAGTATGCTTTCTGAAATAACATGTACGTGAACTGGGATCACATTGACTGAACCGGAAACCACCCTTCATGAGAGAACAGGTATAGTAATTGATTGCAATGATAAGTACCTACTGTTGGATGCTGTCTTGAAAGGAGCAGAACTCACCATCCTGTCATATAACAAATTAAAATATTTTCCTTACCATTGAGTGAAGCAATACAATTAGCACAAAATTTAGTAAGATGAAGAGAAGGAAAATTCGCCCCAAAAACCCCACAACTTCTCTGGGCAACCTGTTCCAGTGTCTCACCACTCTCATAACAAAAAATTTCTTCCTCATTTCCAATCTAACCCAACCCTCTTTCAGTTTAAAAACTGTACCCCTTGTTCTATCACTAGAGGCTTTGGTAAAAAGTCTTTCAATACCTTTCTTATAAGCCCTCATCATATACATAAAGGCCATAGCTATTGGATCTTGTTCGGACGGAGTTAACATTCACTGTAGAAGTCCTCATAATGCTGTGCTTTGTATTTGTAACTGTTGTGGTTTAACCCCAGCTGGCAACTAAGCACCACGAAGCCACTCCCTCACTCCCCCAACAGTGGGACGGGGGAGAGAATCAGCAGAGTAAAAGTGAGGATACTCACGGGTTGAGATAAAGACAGTTTAATAGGAAAAGCAAAAGCTGTGCATACAAGCAAAGCAAAGCAAGGAATTAATTCACTACTTCCCATGGGCAGGCAGGTGTTCAGCCATCTCCAGGAAAGCAGGGCTCCATCACACATTAATGGTCCCTTGGGAAGACAAACGTCATCACTCCAAACATCCACCCGCTTCCTTCTTCTTCCCCCAGCTTATATACTGAGCAGGATGTCATATGGTCTGGAATAGCCCTTTGATCAGTTTGGGTCAGCTGTGTCACCTCACAGCTTCTTGTGCACCTGGCAGAGCTGAGAAGTCCTTGGACAGTCTAAGCGCTACCCAGAAACAACTAAAACATCAGTGACTTATCAACATTCTTCTAGAACTAAATCCAAAACACAGCACTATACCAGCTACGAGCCAAAACCAGGACAGTAGCTGTAAGGGTTTTGATAACACATGAATATTTCAGCTACCAGTGAGAAGTGTTTACACAGCATCAAGGCTGCCTCTCCAAACTTCCCCCCTGCCAAGGCCAGTAGCCTGGGGCTGGGCAAGAGGGTGGGAGGAGACACAGTCTCCTAAGCTGACCAAAAGGATATCGCATACCATATGATGTCATGCTTAGCAATACAATTAAGAGAAAGGAAGAGAAGGGGAGGTTGGGGGCGGGGAGTGGGCAGGCAGGTGTTTGTCTCCTGAAGCAACTGCTACATATGCTGAGGCCCTATTTCCCAGGAAGTGGCTGGACATCACCTGTTGATGGGAATGAGAGAATAAATCTTTCTGGTTTTCTTTGCTTGCGCATGCAGCCTTTGCTTTTCTTTATTAAACTGTTTTTATCTCAACCCATGAGTTTTTCATCTTGTATTCTCCAACTGTCCTGCTGAGGAGGAGAGTAATAGAGCACCTTCGTGGGCACCTGGTGACCAGCCAAGGTCAATCCATCACACTGCAACAGGGTCTCCCTTCAGCCTTCTCTTCTCCAGGCTGAACAACGCCAACTGTCTCAGCCTTTCTTTGTATGTTTTCCAGCCCTCTGATCAGGCCTTTTCATGGCTCTTCTCTGGATCCACTCTGACAGGTCCATGTCTTTCTTGTACTGGGGGGCCCAGAGCTGGATGCTCCAGGTGGGGCCTCACAAGAGCAAAATAGAGGGGGAGAATCACTTCCCTTGACCTGTTGACCATGCTGCTATTTTATGCAGCCCAGAATGCTATTGGCTTTCTGGGCTGCAAGCATAAATTGCCAGCTCATGTCCAATTTTTCATCTGCCAGTATCCTCAAGTCCTTCTCTACAGGGCTGCTCTAGATCCATTCATCCTTTAGTCTGTACTGGTATTTGGGATTGCCCCAATGCAGGTGCAGGACCTTGCACTTGGCCTTGGTGAACCCTATGAGGTTCACATGGGCCCACTCCTGCCTATCAGGATCAACCCACAAGAAGAAGAATGTATTTATCTATATATCAATCACACAAAATACTTGAGTTTATATGCATGTATGTATAGTTGTATATATATGTACATAGAATGTAAATAAAATATGTACAAAAATACATTGTATATATGTATACTCACTGAAATCTTAATTACTTCAGGGCACATATAGTGCTGCATATTTGCAGCAGGTTTAATTCATTTTAAGTAAAGTTTTTAAAGGAAAGACCATGAAAAGCATAAGCACTGCAAGTTTATTGAGCATCTAGTCAGCCCTGCATTTGAATGGCTGCTTCTGTGCAGGTCATAATCTTATGAATTGGGGGAGATCCATCCTTTGGATTAGTATGAGCACATACTCCTTAAAATTCACAGTACAAAGCAAAATTCTACTCTAAGCAAGTCTTCCAAAGTTCTGTACAAATTAATTGGTCTATAACACAGACTGGCAATAAATATTTCAGCACTTCATGTTAAAAAAACTTGTCGTTAGGAACCAATACACTTGACTTCTTAAAATGAAATATAGACATTTAAAATGCAAGTTCCAGGCAAAGATACAGTCCATCACTTTCCAATACTAACTGAAAAGACAGATATCTAACCTCACAAGACAACTTTTTTGTCCTGAAAGCTTTTTGTATGGCAATACACCAGCACTAGTTCAAACCCAAAATAATGTGCTTAGAGAAAAAGACACTTAATGTTCCCTTTTACACTCCATTTTTTAAAAAGATTTCCTGGTTAATCAGGAGTATCTAGTGGATTATATAATGTATAATTTTTCATTCCTGTGTTTTGTGGCGCTAGCTGACTGTTCTGTTGCTAAACTGAATATAATATATGGCAAAACAGGATGGTATTAAAAGAAATTAACTGATCCTTGCTAAAGCTGAGAAAATATCTTTTTAATATTATGAGAATTCTTTACACCTTATCCTAATATGATTTGAATCCCCCTGTTTTGAAAGGAATTAGTGTATCAACAAAGATTACTTCTCTTTTCCTCATTTATTACTAACCTAAGGAAGTATGTAATAATTCAATTTAATTTATATTTCCCTGAAGAAGTGCAATTCAGTGGATAATACATGCAGAGCTTCTGTATTAATAACACCTAGCTGGAGACAGTAGAATACATATGGTACATAGTGGTTACAATTAAGTAGGAAGACCTGAGACAGAGTAATTTATATCAGCAGCTTTGTACTGCTTAGGAAAGTAATGGACCCTGAGGCAAAGCTGAGGGACTTCTTTATCTGCTATGATTAAAACTATTGATAATTCCCAAAGTGGTAGGTTCAGCTGCTGTTCCAGATTTTATTGCTTAAGATATTAATGAGAAAACAGAAACACTGCCTGTGCTATTTAGTTAATAACCAGAGGCTGTATTCCATTTGCCATTTCTTCATGATTAGTCTACTTTACCGTTGTTGATTTCATGTTTTATGAAATGTTCATTGGCTTAGCCCATCTACTAAGTGAGTATAAGAGCATTACCAGTATGCTACGTCTTTTGTGATACCTGAAGAATATCTTTATTGTGACTGGTTCTACAGTTTCACTTATTTCTACTTGTCAATATTTGGATATTAAACCAAGTTCAAATAAAATGTGTGGTTTAGATCAAAATGTTGCTTCCATGTATGATATATTTGTAGAAATATTGAAAAGTTGAGTATAGTAGAGAAATGCTGTCCACAGAGAAGAGTGCTAGAACAGTCTTCCCTGTAATCATGACACTGAAATGATGCTTGACACTGATCTCCAGTCAATGCAGTCTTAGCATTGAGAGTCGTCCTTTCAAGTGGGATGAACGATAAAATATCGCATCTAAGTAGCAATGCATTGGAAGAGCAGGGATCACTGCTCCAATCTGTCACATGAAGAAGCACAGTCAGAAGCCCAGCAATGAGAGTTGAATCACTGATTATAAAAACAAAGGATGAAATGAGTTTGTCAAGCTGTGGTGTCTGATGATGAGAAATAGTCATGACAGCAGCTACAGAGTGACTGCTTGGGACATGAGATAGTCAAGAACATCAGACTCAAAAATTCCCTTCTGATCGGCAACAACCCAGTAAAATTTTAGAAAGTGTCCCTAACTATTAGTAAGTTAAAGTTATTACTTTGTTTCCCTAGCATAGGGAGACTTCATGCGTAAGACTCATGCATCACCACATTGAAACCTTTGACCCACCACCTTTTCCTTGTTAATTGTTCTAATTTTATCTTCAACAAGATTTTGATAGATGTCCTTTGTTTCTGTCCTGCCTGGGATGCCATTTTTTAAGTTTGGTCAGTAAAACAATCAAAAATTTGGAGGAAAAAAAAAAAAAAGATAAGAAAGAAAGAAAAGGATCCCATACTACTAGATCAGGAATGTCCAAAACCATGAAAAATAATTCATGTTTTAATTTAAAATGAGTCTTTGCACAAGAGTTCTCATATTTAACTAAGATCATGTGGACACACCTGCAGACTGAAATAATTAACTGGGTGAAGGTGTCGTGTCACTTCTCTATGTTCACAGGACAAGAGAAGCACCCACATATTTCATCCCTAAAGGCTATCCCATTATTACCATTACATCTCTGGGCTGGTAAAATTACAGTGCTTTAAAATGAGGGTTTAGCATGTTTTCAAGTATATTTTTAATACCTGTAAACATGGCTTCATGCATTTACTCTGACAGCCATGGGTAGAAGCATAAAATAGTAATGCGTTTGGCATAGCACAGGGTTGCAGAGAAAAGGAACTGGCTGGTCCGCTGGCAAAGATTTAGAAAGAAAACCAGATATCTCAGCCTTTTGTATTCTGAATTGGTGCTAGCCATTCAGATTAGAAGAATTAAATGATAAGAAGCTAAACATGCTAGGAGCATAATAAGGCTCAAAGATAATAGGAGACTATTTGGAATGAGACAGATGAGATAAGAGATTGTCTGTTTCTTCCATCTATAAGGTGCTCAACAGCTAGCTTGTGAGACACCCTGTCTGAACAAATAGGCCTACGCAGTCAGATTTGCTTCTTACCCATAAGCTTCCCACCTTCCTTCAGAGCCAACGCTCCAAGGGAAGAGACTGCAACATGATACCCCTACATCAGATTAAACATGGTTACATATTTCCCACAGAAAATTCCAGTTACGATGGGAACAAGTTTTCAGACAGAAGCTTTTCGTTTTTACTAATACAACCATTACAGAATTTTCAACTTTTCCGTGGAAAACAGGAATTTCATACCATATGAGACTACACGTGTTATACTATATACTATGACTATAAATACATATAAATATATAGAAAACAGTTCTGTGACTGTGGTGCAGAACCTATATTTCACACAAACATACAATTTTGCTATCACTCTTTATCAACAAAGAAAAGAGAGTGACCCTTGATTATTTTCAAAGGGAAATTTTTAAAATTTGCAGAATTGGCAGAAAAAAGTTGATTAAATATTTCACCAGTGAAACCCAAATTTGTTACTTATTTCTCAAAACGGTATGTCATCTATAAAATGGGATAGGAAGACAATGCAGTATGGTATCTCTCTACAGAAATCATAGATCTATGCTGATGTAATAGTAACTAAAATTCCATACACATATGGAAAGTACCTGTTACAATTATTATGTTTTATACAGTTATGGAATATTCTTTCCTTTAAAACTTTTTGCTCTACAATAATAAGGCTCACAACAGGTGAAAATCTTTTAATTCTGCCTGGATTGTGTGGTAGAACATCTGTTTTAATTTCTCTGACCATTGTCAGATGCTTTGCTTATATGGCTGTAAACAGCAGCTATAGCTCGCATTTGGGTGTCTTTTCAAGACAGAAAGACTAACATGTTTAAGCTGCACAACTTACTCTCTTTATTTGACAGATCAGTGGCAGTCCCATTAAAATAAGATATATACTTTTACATTAGCCTGACAAGGGATTACACTAAATAAAATGTTTTTGACTGGCATGAGTTTCCCATTACTCAGTTTGTCCTTTGCTGCCAGAATAGGGATATAAAAAGGAATGTAACATGAAAAGTCCTTGTCCTCAGGCTCCTTGAAATTACTTGGAGGCCAGCAGTCCAGAAATTCATACGTATTCTTTATTTATGCTTTACTAGTATGCTGCTTTCTAATCGTGATAATACTAACATTTAAATGCATTTATTTCTCAAAAATAAATACCATTCTGATTGATAATTCACTATCAACAGTTTGATGTTGACATTTTTGCGTCTGTACAGAACTATGCTTTCATCTCAGATACCCATCTAAAAATAGAATGTTTGTCATTCAACATGTTTTTGTTGTATTTTATTTCTGTGCCAAGTCAGAAGGTAAAGGCTGATGAACTTGGGCTGTTCCATGATACCTTTAAGCTAAAAAAAAAAGTGATATTGAACTAAGGTCACCAGTGGAATTGGTCAGTTAGCAGCTCTGCTCTCAGATGGATATTTCGTGGTCTGGTTTCTAATGTGACCAACATTACATCATTCAACATTTTATGTGACCTTCAAAGAATTCAGTCTTTGTCACTTAAACTAAAGAAGAACCTCAGTCAGTGCAGAAAGAATTATATAGGTCACCAAATAGCCTGCCTTTTTTTAAACGAGCCAAAAGAATGGTTCCCACCTGTTCAAGCAAGCATTCAATGTGTGTCCTGATTGGAAATCACTCTTGCCAATTCTTTTCCTGCTTAGTGGAAAGAACACATCAGAGTTCATAATTTCCACATTTCCAGCTGATATAGCCACCAGGAAAAGCCAAAAGCTAAAACAGGCTTAAGCATCCCACAGAACCTTTCAGTCCACGGCTACAAAGTGTTGCATCTTTATCCCACAGAAGAGAAAAATAAAATTCATATGGTTCAGAGAAGGCACAAAGTCATAATTCACAATTAAATCTAGTCTTTGCACATCTTATCCCTGGTTTTGAATCAGCAACTCAAACAGTTCCTTAGTTTCCATGGAGTCAGAGGTTTCTGCCTCACCAAATCAAAAGTGTGAAATAATTATCCTTTACATCTAACAACTCAAGTGGGTTCACACCGGCTACCCACTTGCAGACACTGAATGTCTAACTCCTTGGATTCAAATATACAAGCTCATTAAGCATTTTTTTCTCAATAATTTTGTGTGTGTAAACATTGAACAAAAGGCTAAATATTGTACCAAAGAAGAACTGAATACTGCACAGCAGGGTTTGATGTTACCAGCCAATTGCCTCCCCTGCAGTTGGAAGACAGCTTGGGTAACTATTCCAAAGATTAATGAGCAATCAGTTCTAAATTAAACCAAGACCTATGCTTAAATCTTTTTCCCTTATACCCTTTGCAAGTCTGAATTTGTTATACTTGCAGAGAAAAAATTCTGTATTTGGCTTTGTGTGTTTTTGAACATTATTAGCAGAGTGAAAAATTGCTTCTTTAGCATTTCCTTCACATTTTTCAGCTTTTATTTTCCTGAGCAATTTGAAAGGAAATGGACCGTGATGAGTTTTGCTGCTTCTGTACCAGGCTATAAACAGAAGTTTCCTGTCAGTCATTTCTAGAAACTGCAATCTCATTTTGAAACTGGAACAGAAGTATTAGATCTGTAAGACTCACCACTGTTCTGGCACACCACTTTCATATTGAGTTCAGTTTTTAACTATTGACAAAGCATTTGGGCAGTATGAAACAAATAGTATAGTGAACAATGAGAAGAAGTGCCATTGAGAGCTTCTCAGCACCTCAGTAAATAACAAGTTGTTTGTGTCTACACAACCTCTGTAACTCTTCACCTCTACCTCTGTATCAAGTTCAGTTTCTAAGTACAGTACCGATACAGAGCACAGTGCTAATAAACTTCAGTATTTGGTGCAAGCGCATACAAGCCTGCAACAGTAGTTACATATTGTAAGCACGAAAGTAGTTTTTAGACTAGACTAGGTAAAGGTGTTGTAGGATAAGGATACCATTCTAAACATGTCTGCTTTTGGATAGATGGCAGAACTAACAGAAATCCATTTCTTACACTTTTCTAATTTGCTAACTGCCCTCTCATTCCCTTCCTCCTCCCTTAATTCCAGCCTAAAAATATAAAGCAGGAATTAAAAGACACCTCCGAGTCTTCCATAGAGACCAGGGATACAAAAGTGACACTATAAGAAAACTTTAAGAACATGTTGAATTGCTGTGCAATTTCCTCCTCCCAATGTGAATTTGCCTTGTTTCATCCATGCACAGCTTATTGCGCATGTATGTATCTACAATAAGGAACTAATGATATGTACCACTAAATTGTGGGGTTTACTTATTCTTTGTATTGTGTAAAGAGTAAAACCACAGAAGATAATTTTGCTGAGTTTAAATCTGCTAAAGTTCTAAGCATACTGAGATTAATTAAGGTACAATGAATCACAGAGTAAATAGGATTAAGAATGCAATGTGGTTTGTTAAGATTCAGAAAAAAGTTATCGCAGCAATAATGGCCATTTTTATACTGAATAGCAGTTATATCATGTGCCATTCTGACATTCAGAACTGGATTTTTCCTTCTCACTTTTCAGTATATGTCAAACAAAAGAGACATATTTAGTTTACAAATTTTTAAAAAATAAAATCAATGAAAGAAAAAAACCCCAGCATTACATCACTCTTAGAGTTTTGTACAAGAAGTTGACAGCAAAATGTAGAAGTTTGGTTGGGTTTTTTTAAGTAGTATATCTAAAGAAACTTCCAACAAAAGGCATTCTATTCAATGAAGAAACCCCACCTGTGAAAATTACAACACACCAGAACTGTATTACAATACAGCTATTACAGGTCAACCAGGGGATGGTGGTTAGATAAAATACGATATCTATTGTGGAGTTCAGCTGTTATCTGAAAGCACACTCTTGAACTTTGTGAAATAGATAAGAGGAAGCATTTCTGTGTTGCTGGAAAATACATGAACCGGTTTAAAATATTTAGTATTGACAATGTGCTTAGTATTATACAAAATACCATAGCCTTAAAAACTCTGCCTTTTTCCTATTTGGGAAAATCATTATTATATGATTAACTTTTCCTGATACTTTCCACATACTCACGTAAAATCTGTTGACATTGATTGTTTTTTTAAACACACACAGTTATTACAAACATATATTTCATTTTAAAATGCAATTATTCTTAAAGTCAAGCTAAAGAGATGAAATCTCAGTGAAATTAGTCAAAATGTGAGGTTTTGGCTTAGGTGTTACTAGCTAAATAACCTTATTAGAATATCCATCATTACTAAGAATTTTTTACAAACCTGATATAATCAATTGAACCTGGGACATACATTGTTCACACACATTGGGTAATGGACCTCTGAGCTGGAATACTATGTCTGTGTTCATCCTATCAGCAGAGTTTGGATACAGAAACTTTAAGTCAGTGTTCATTTTCCTGCTAGGAGTTTTCAGTTAGGCACAGAGCTGTGCAAAAATAGTTTTGGTTCTTTTCGGTTCTTCTAGACCCAAGATATGACAGCTCGGGAATTTCTGTACCAAACTAATCTATTTCTACATATGTAATTACAGAAAAAAGGTGAGATAGGACTTATCTGCAGCCATCACCAAACGCAAGCCAAGAGACAGTATCTTGTTATCATGATACCTTGATTTTGTATGTGCCAGCACCCTTTTCACCTCTAGTTTCATGTATAGTTTTATGTCCACATCTTATTTCAGTACATAAATGCTGCACAAGAAGGGAAAAAAAAAAAAAGTCTCTCTATAAATTTTTGAGCGCTTTCTCTGAAAACACCACATACTAGAAGACTACCACAAATCTCCATGAAGGTGAGTAATTTTGGGGTATTTTCATATAGCTCACCATATGAAATGTTTATTACTGGTAGTTTAAGTTTTCCCATCATGAGCTAATGTTAGAAATTTATTTATCCATCACATCTAAATGAGAAATATGAGTCACAAACAAGGAGATAATCATAAGTTCTTGTTTTTGAAAAGCTCATGTACACATTATTTTATCACCACTGTGTTAGAGAAATTATTGTGTTATATTCAAATAAAAGGAAAGTAATGGAAAATGAAAAAAGGAGTTGAATTGCTTGTGGTAAAACTTCAAGGTTTAATATGTAATGGTGTTGTACAATGGTTACTAATTTCCTTTAAAACCAAATATGTCATTTATCATATTAGATATAGTTTTGATTTTGCTTTTCATTACTTGTTGATGTTTATTTACTTTGGGCGATTTGCTATCCAAGTGTGTCAAGAATATACCAGCATTACAGAGGGTTTTCAGAAATTTAGTCTGTTTCTCTCATATATTGTGGTTGAAAGCCTGACACATTTATTCACTTATTTATCTAACTACCTAGCTGCCCCACTGTAGTTTCCACAAGAACAGCAACTGCTGTCCTCCTTTACTTGGTGCTTCCTTGCCACCCCTCTGTCCTATTCATCACGTCTATCTGCAAATGGTCAGCTTTGAAGGGCAGATCAGCCATAAGTCCCCAGAGGAAGCACAGATGAGACATACAAGGGAAAAAAAGAACCAGGGACACTGCTAAAGGAAAGGAGACAGAAAGACTGAGCAAACAAGTGAACTAAGAAGAGATTAGGAGAAGTATGTGTCAGAAAAGATTAAACTGAAGAGATGAGGCATAAGGCATAATATTAGGAAATTTGAAGGAACAGCTAGAGAGACAGGTCCAAAAAAGAAAAAGGGAGAGAAAAAGAGAGAAAGGAGAGGTAAGATGAGCAAAGCCTTTCAAAGTATATCAGAACAGCCCTTGACTAAAAGTAAAAGAAACACATGGCAAAAAGGGAACGATAAAATAAGTGGTGAGCATAAAGAAAGAAGGTGTTGGTAATAAAACATTAAAGGAGGAATTTATGGAGAAATGTAAATGAACTGGCTAAATGCATTGGTTGGTGTAAACTTTATCCCAACAGACTAGGACACCACCTTCAAAATGTAACTCCAATGTCACCTGTAGTAGGGACCAAATAAATTGTCAGTTTACCCAGAGGAGACAAAGTTCAATTTGCCCATACTGCTGAGAAGCTTGCTCAGAGCCTACCGTCACTTTCCTTTGAAAGGTAAGGCCATTCAGCTGATGCTGAACCATATTTTAGTGAATGCACTTCACATCCATGGGTTTAATCAGTTATATTTTACACACAGCTTATCCTGAATGTCTATTTGTTAGCATGGCCCATGAACTTACTTTTTTCTAAAATTTATGGTCTGATTGTTGAAAATCAGGTTACTTACCTGAAAATTAAACTCTTGTGAAGATTAGCTGAAATTTAGACTTCATTTCTCACGAGGTCTTACAAGGAATTTGAAAATATATAGTTAACAGAAAGGTTAATCAAAGGTTAATCTTATGACTGAACAGAGTGGAGAGAAAGTAGAGACACTTTAGTAGCTTTTTCACATGTTAACTCATTTCAGCTGGAAGTCTCTGAGGGCTGTAAAGTGACTATCCTACCTCTGTTTCTTAGATGAAAACAGTCTAGGGACATACCAGGGCATTAGTGTCTAATAAATTTGATACCAGTTGAGGAAAAAGTGCAAAAAGCTAAATTTAGGAAATCAGAAACAATCTATGCAAAAAGTATTACACAGATTAATCTCTAAATATATGCTGAAATTGAGGAATCAACCCTGACAATATCTGGCAAAATTCGTACCTTGGAAAAGTGTAAATCAAGACATTGTACATTCTGGTAATTGTAGATATGCTAATATTTTACACAGGATGACAAAAATCAGAATAGAATATAGAGAGAACAACAGAAAGAAACAAAAATAAACTAGGCTAAACCAATATATGCCTGTGTTACTGAAACATGCAATACATTTCATATTCTTTGATGTAAAATTAAATGTTTATATGGCAAACTTTTAAGAAAAACAGAGTAAATTAAGGGGTAAATCACAGAATTTTCAAAAGAGACAAGAGGAGAAAAAACAGGGCTAGAAACAGCTCAGTCTTACAAGAACACAAGTTTGACTTATCTGTTTGCCTGAAGGGTTGTGACTCTTTTTTTCTCCTTCTTCACAAGAGGATATGCCAGAAACATTTTTGGGAGGTTGTGTCAACCTACTCTATATAAACAATTAAAAATTAACTGGAAGAGAAACAGAAAGCTGCATGTTTATCTGTTGAATGGATGCTCTAATCATCAGGCAATAGCAACATTTTCATTCTTGGGTCCTATAAGTATTCTAATAACTTCCTACATTGAGCAGAATGTCTGCAGCAGGACGTACTGAGTAAAATCCAAGTCTAAAATCCTTGGACTCAAATATTTAGGGACCTGTACTGAAAAATGAAAAATAATCATTTAAAGCTCCTCAGACACAAAATGAATCTTGCTCTCTGTTTCTTGTTGAAAAGTTAGCCCCTGAAGCTTTGTGTAAGAGGAAAGTCATGGCATTCTTTTCAGCTCAAGTTAATCATTAAATGCTATTTGAAATTCACAAATACTTCCATGATAATGGAAACACCAGTTTTGAACATAATAGTAATTGAGAAACTGCCATTCAGCTCTAGAGAAGACAATCTGAGAAAATACAAAGGGAACAGAAATCTTAGATTTAGCTCTTCAATTATCCGAGAGCAAACATTGTATTGGCAATGGAATAAAGATGAATTAGAAGACATTTGGCTGGCTACAACACTTTCAGGTACTGCAGCAATAATGTAGCTCCACTACATTCCTCATGAAAGAATACAGCTCCATTAAGATCAGGACTCTGACATGACTACACCCTGGCAATCAATATCATAAGGTGTTCTTTGACGTCTGTCTCTCCAATGTGCACTAAGAATACTGGGTAGCCAGTCACCCATCACAAAGCTGACCAAGGATCACAAAGGACAGAAAACAAATATACTCTGTATCTCACCTCCTAAATGGCACTTAAGTCCACTGACAGTAAAGGGGAAATAAAAGCAAACAACAAAATTGAGGAAATATTAAATATGGAAGACAACTAACCTCTACCTGGACAGGCTGGAGAGGTGGGCCTGTGTGAACCTCATGAGGTTCAACAAGGCCAAGTGCAAAGTCCTG
>BOSO01001975.1:0-15287 GCA_018403395.1 Gorsachius goisagi
GGCCCCCTTTAGGTACTGAAAGGCCGCAATCAGGTCTCCCCGCAGCCTTCTCTTCTCCAGGCTGAACAACCCCAACTCTCTCAGCCTGTCCTCATAAGAGAGGTGCTCCAGCCCTTGGATCATTTTTGTAGCCCTCCTCTGGACCTGCTCCAACAGTTCCATGTCCTTCTTGTGCCCTTACTGCTCAGCAAGTAGATGTTGGGTGCCATTTATGGGTAGGGATGTAAAGGAAGGGCCTTGGACACCTGTTTCAAGTGATGCTTCAGGAGCTGTGACTTTGGTTACTTAATTTTACCTGTACGAATGTAGTTGAATTCTCTTCAGCAACAAGCTCAAAAAGCCTTATCTGAGTCACAGTTTCCAAACTATAAGAAAACTCTGAGCATATGTTTAAGTAATTGTTTCCTTTGAATTATATTTTAATTCTGGTTAGTTTTTGACAGTTAATTATAAGCTTGGTCTGGAAGCCTAGTAAGCGATGGCCAAGGCAAAGAGCTGCCAGCTTGAGTAAAAGCTCTGGATAGGATCCAGATCCATCTAACTTCTGTAGGCATGTGATTTAATTTCCTGAGCTTTTGTCCTCTGCCACGACTTCAGGGTGGACAACAGAAGGGTATCGCTTTGTAAAGTTGTGCAGCCTGCAGGAATCCCTGTCTGGAGAAAAGAGCATCTCCATTAAATGCAAAAAGCTGAGTTTTCTGTTTCTTAGTGATGAGCTAGATTAGGTAGCAAATAATTGAGAAGGAGATTAAACAGGAGTAAAAATACCACTTACCACAATATCTTTCAGGGCCAGCTGCCAAGGAAATGACTTCTCTTGTGCTGCCATTTATAATAGTGGGTCAGCTGGCTAAGCTGTCTGGCTAGGTAAAAGAAATTCATCAGCTCAGTTAAAATATATAACTACAGTGTAAAGTATCTGAAGCTATCTGTTACATCTTCCTGAGAACCTTTTCCTTATGACAGTGAGTAATGACCCTAAATCGTTGAATATCTCCTCTACTTATGCAACTGAGGCCTGCAATTATATTCTTTTTCATTTGGAAACTTGACACGTTTGGTTAGCCAAAGCTCTAAAAGAAAGTTATATCCCCTATAAGGTTGAATTATTCTATTCAGTAAAGAACTGACCTCCAAGCTCCTCTTTTAGCGCCCCTCCACACTGGAGCCTTCACTTGTACAAGGCTGGGCTGACTTCACTGGACTTACGCTGATTTACACCACACAAGAATTTGGTTCCACCTGCTAATAATTGTTGAAAAATATCCAGATAAGCCCCAGGGCAGACTGGAGGAATAGGACACGGATGTTTGATGTTGGTGGTGGACCCTAGATGGTGGTGTGTAGGACAGTCAATGACTGTGAGCTCGGAATGGAGTTCAGATCTGTACAAATATGCCTTTAATGTCTTACATTCTAACCCCTGTGTAGTTCACTGTGACATTAAAAAAGTGGGGTTTTTTTGCAAACACTGAATTGCTTGCAAGCCCACATACACAGACAAACATGACAAAAACATCTTTAAATACCATGACTGCTTTATTTTGTACCAGGGAGATACAACACTGGCTCCAGAGAACAGCACTGGAATGCACTTTAGAGGCAAGGCATGGTTATCTGGAACTGTGTTGTGGTTATTTCTCATACATAATTTTCAACAGAGAGATAAGGTTTGAGAGGGTAATATCTGCTTCTGGGAGTGCCACCATGATGGCAGTCCTCCCCAGGATGTATGTGTGTTACATAAGACATTTATAAGTCCATTTATATATTGATAAGACACGCAGTCTACAAAAAAATCTGCTGGAAAGATGGTGTTTACAGCTATAGGTGTCCACAACCCAGCACTGTAGAATCAGATTCACCATTAAAATCATGCAAGCCTCTGAAAGCAAGGAGACCTCATGGTACCAGATGATCATAATGAACACAAAAAGCAGCGCTATCACCTGTAATTTGATATAAATGCAGCACAAACTCTTATGTAGATTCTATTATAGTCTTTCCAGATTATGGGCTGTGAAATTGCTATCTCATAAGCAATGCTGGAGAAAGTGTAACAGAGATGGAATTTAAAACAGACGATTTGGTTCTGTCCCAAAACACAGGATTGCTGATAGGAAACAATAACTGTTGCTAAAAAATGCTACTCGAATGAGAACGATATCATTTACTCTGCAGGAAATTATCTTAGGAGTAGAAAATACCTAAGTAGCAAATGACAAAACCCAAAAGCCTGTAAAAATGTTGTTTCTGATAGGGAAACATTCCATAATCAAGACAGACAGCATTCCCATAGTCACTAATGAACCAGTGTAATGTGTGCGCACCTAATGAAGGTGCAGACCTGAATTTGCTCTTTTTGAAACAAAAATTATGAAAAAAAGGAATTGCATGGCCTTTCCTTTTTTTTGCCCATTCCTTGATTCCGTTCTTCAAAATCTTTCTCTTTTTCCCTGAAATCACAATCCTCTCACACCCAGAATGTATCCTGCTACCCTCAAAAGTGGTTAATTAATTCTGTCACTTAACAGTAACCGTGACATTCAGAAAAAGCACTGAAGATATCCCACTTCTCCCATCCAACTGTTGTCACCCCTAAAAACACTTAAAAACCATGAGTCACGCTCTTTTCCTCCCCCAGCAATATGATGATTAAATAATAATAGTCATGCTTTAGGGATTTCTTTTTATTTGCCTTCTGGATCCTTACCTTGGACTCACTTCACACGAGAAACCTTTTGTCTCCATAACCACAAAAGTTAAAAACTTTCTTTAAAATTGAAAAGTAGGATCTACTGTAAGATCCTGATTCCAGGAACTGGGACTGTAAGAACTACCCTGAAGTTGTGAAATCACAATAAAATCACAAGAGTTGGCAATGGTGCAATTCCTCCATGAGGATGTTTTGGGTTTTTTTGTTACTTTCCTCACTGTAGGGTTCAGAGCATGGAAGAGGGAATGGTGGAAAGGGGTTTCCTCTTCTCAGTCCTGGGAAAGGGGGAAAGGTGCCCGGCAGATGCCGTCCCTGCCCTCTCACTCCTATGTTTGTGGGTGGCAAGAGCTGTTCTGAGGGTTCCTCTTGCCCAAAGGTGGTGGAGGTGAAAAGTCTAAGGAGGTGGAAGGTGGAGTGACACTTTAAAATATGAGGGGAAATAAGACTCTGGTTTCTCACCCCTGGAGGAGGGAGGCAAGAGGAGATGGACAAAGGTGGATTCCCCAAAACTTGGCCAACCCAGGGAGGAGACGAGGCCCCACACTGGCCTTGTGCTTCAGAGTTACACAGAAAGCCTCAGCCATGGTCTAACACCACTTGGAGGAGGACTCAGGAAGATGGTTTTTTCCTCCTCTTGTAAGAAGAAGAAGTCAAATTCAGCTTCCCTGGCATAACTGCTAAAATGAAAATTATTGGTAAAAAGCATGTCCTAACATTTTTTAACAAAGCAGCAAGGCTGAGAGCATACATTTTTATAATTTCTGGATGTTCTTTTCTTAGTAATAACAGTTTAACAGTAACTTAACACAATTGGCCAGTACTAGTGTAACCATAGATGTGGTTTTATTGTGCAGCAGGTGAAAATATAGACAGCCACTTGCAACTTCACTCCCTCCCCTCGTGTTTTCTTGCTAGACTGAGCTATTTGAAGATCTTATTCACACTGAATGGCAAGGTTTTTGTTGAACTGTTGTCACTTCTCAGTGAGACAGGAGAGACTTTATGTTCATCAAAACTATCTAATTTTTTTTATCTGGAAAGTGGGATTTTATACTCAGTGACTTCAACAAATATACAGAAATATTCTCTAGGTTAACTTTGCCCTCCAAAAATACAGAGGTTTATATTTAAACACCATTTTTTTCAGGATGTTTTTTTTCATAATATTGTAACTAAGCAGAATCTCAAATTCCTTTTTAGCATTGAAGCAAAAGTAAGAAAAAGAAAAAATAGAGTGTATGTTTTTTGATGGCACTGTTGAGTTTCTGGTGACAGTACAAAGAATAAAAAGAATATGGAAAGAAATAGAAACTGAGAGTGAAAAAAAAATCTGGTAGCCTAAATCTCTGCCTAGATCAGAGACCAGTGGATTTGGGACTGAAGAAAAAAAATCACTGAAACCAGTAGTTTCAGGAGACTGTAATTTGTTGTGAATTTGGGGAATAGTTTTAGCCTGTCTGGAATGGGAGCTGGAATGTGGGGGAAAAAGAAAAGGATGAAAGGACTTCTTAAACATTTTCTAAAGGAATAATTTAAACTTTAAATTTCAAAAGGATATTTTCATCTTAAAGTCAAATATGTTAACAGCGTGTTTTAAGAACTGAAGTGATCATGAATTGAAACAATTTGGGGTTCAGGTGAAGGGATTCCGCTTTTACATCAGATTTTCCAAACTAATTGGGTTTTTTAGTAAGAGAGTGGGGAAAGGGCAGGAGGGGAGTTGACCAACCACCTAAAAAAGTCTGTTGCTCGCTGACATCTAGCCGTAAGTCAATAAAAGTGTTCTCATTAGTCTTTTTTGATATCACAGTCCTACATAAATGTGTTTATGTCCTGTTCTGAGGGTAAAAGACATGAAGGCAGGCTGTTTGCTCAGGGACCTGTGATCTGGTCCCAGCTGGCAGGAAAGCAGGGTGAGGATGCCTTTGTCCCCCCACCCCACCCCTCAGTCTAAGGTGTACTTTTTGTCAGACCTCTATAAAAATCCAGAGATTTATTCCTTCCCAGATCCACTTGTTACACTGGTCCATCTTTGGTATTTTAAAAGCTTCCAAATTAAGTGAAGATACATTGAATTAGCCGATTAAAAAAAAAAAAAAAAAATTCACTTAAGGTGAGATCACGCAGTCCAGGGAATCACACCAATGATTTACCTTCATCTATTCCCTGAAGACTAGTGGCAGCTGCAAGGTGTGAATTGGGTTTGACTTTCGAGGAATTGACAACTGCCCTTGATGTACTAAATAGCAGGGGAGCAGGTGGCAATGCAATTGCCATGAATGGTTTTATAAGGCGTGCTTGTGTGACTGGTTCATGATCCTCATTCTCTAGGTCAGCATCAAGGAGGAAGAGTGGCTTCTCTCCATTGCCGCCAGGCTGTCATCGCGTTATAACCTAAGTGGTGAAAGGAGGTCAACAGCTAATAAATCTTGTGAGCAGACTCACCACTTTCAGACTGCAGTCCCTTTAGAGATTGCTTCTGTCTTTTTCCCTTTTCTTCTTTTACCCCCAATGAACCTTTACATCTTCAGAAGCATTTGCCTTTTCCTGGCCTCTGACAAATGGAAAATACTGGGTTTTGAATAAGGAGCTTCTGCTGTTGCCAGTAAGTCTTTGAAAGAACCAGAGAAAATTCATTACCAGATTTTTCTTTTTCTTAAGAGCTCTGAGATAAAGGTTCAGATTAAAGACAGGGCTGTGAAATTACATGAACTTTTTGAAGGGCATTTTTTCTCAGTAGCTTTGATTAAATTATTGAAAGGTTATTACATTAAGAAAATGCTGCCATTTAACTGTCCTCTCTGTGCTTTAGAGCTAGGTGTGAAAGAGCTGTATTACGAAGTCTGTTATAGTATTGATGGATATGTTCGTAGTGTCACGTTCACCGGTAACTCTGCTAAGACTCAGCAGAAAAGCAGCCCGGGGACCATCACTTTATTCTTTCCTCTCTTGTGCAAAAAAAGACCAGGAAAGAGCAAGTGAGAGGTTGCACAGGGGATAATTAGCACGTAGGTAGTTGTGAAATCTGAATCCTGAGTTGTTTATGTCTTGAAGTACTTCACAGTAATTCATTATGGTTTATAGTTGCTTAGATTTCATGCTGTCTTGCTTGAGTATTTCCACTTCCCTTTGCTATTTGTACTGCAGAGGCTGTGTTAGGCTGTTTCGTGTTCCAGAACAAAGGCAGAGACCCTGAGATGGCTGGATTGAGTGGTGACAGCCTAAGGAACCATAGGTAGCTAAGTGACATCCATCTACAGTATTGCTGCCTTCCAGAGACTGGTGGTGACAGGACAGGACAAGGCATCTGAGCTTCAGATAGAACCCCACAAACCCCAGCAATTTCAGTGGCTGGAAACAAGACTGCTGCATCTGCTAGGGCAATGGCTGGTGTTACACACAAAGACTGAAGGCTGACTTACGAAGCCATGCTGTACTGAGTGTTTATTATTAGTCATAGCTATCTAAATTCCATATTTTCCTATATTTCCTATTATTTCTGGAGTACAGAACCTCCATGATGTGCTCTAGCTTGAAAATCGGTAGGAGTAGATTCACTTTCTGAATAAACATATTTCTGAGCCAAAAGCAAAGATGTCTCAAAACCAACTTCAGGTGGCCTCACACAGCAGCTGCAGGTGGCACGAAGCAGACTGAGGGGGAGAGGAGAGGAGAGCACGGTGCTCTCTGTCGCTGTTCACCTCAGTGCAACCAGGCTTTGAAAGAACCACGTTTCTGATGATGGCAGATTAAAGAAATGCAGAATCACAGAATGGCAAGGTTGGAAGGGACCCCGGGAGGTCATCCAGTCCAACCCCCCTGTTAAAGCAGAAGGCAGTGCAGAAGCTCTAGTGGTTTGGTGTAACGTAGATAATAAATAAACAAAGCAGGGGGAAGTTAACATTCAGCATGCTGTACTAAAGGGGTGAATCCAGCGCACCTATTCTGTAGATGATAATTAGGGACCATATTACCAATTCCCCTGCTAAAAAGCCGTGTAGGGAAACCAGAAGTAATGTTTTGGTTTTCCAGGTGTACTTTCTGCTTCTTATGTTGTTCCTTAATGGAACTTCAATACCTTAAATTTAAATATTAGGAAATGTTACATTAACCTTGTCCATATACCCTGCACAGTCTGGATTGTGTATAATTCCGTGCTTAAGTTTTTGGTGAACTCACTGCTGGTTTATAAATACCTAGCTCCTAGCTGAAATCTGCTTTAGCTTGGAGAAGATGATGAAAGAATCCAAGATTGCAACTTCAAAGGCTGTAGGCAGAACCCAAAGCAATGACTGCCCTGGGATATTGCAGAAGAAAAGCAACTGTCAATATTGCCAGCCTCAGGGACTCCAAAGTGAGCGTCTGCTGCTTAAATAGGATAGCCATTGGCTTAGGACAAGGATTAGCCAAGCTCTCTGGAGAAGACTAAACTGGCTTCAGATGTTTCCAATCAGCTTGACTCTTTCAGGCTTTGTGTTCATCACAACCTCATTGCTTTCAGCATCCCCAGGCTGCAGCAATAGAGTAGCCTTTCCATGACTCCGTAAGTCTGTGCATGTGTGTTGCTTGCATAAGCCCCTGCTTGAACCTCAAGTCAGATCTATGAGAATATGCCTGGTGTACCTCTGGATTCACGAGCATAACCCCAGTTATAAAGCTGAATGCACAAACAATCCCTTTACTTGCATACCACGCAGGCATAGTCTAATGGCAGATAACAATGCAACATATAGGCATGAGGCTCTCAGAAATTATCCCTATGCTCTTGGATATTCTGTACTTTTATGTTATTTGGTACTGGATGTGACCAAATACTTAAAATAAATAACAATTTTGTCCATTAAGTGACAATTGACTGCAGAGGCAATTGAAAGCATGCTCAGTACCCTTCTCTTCTGCTGTGTGCTTTATAAAATGTTCCTGTGGCACGGTTCAGACCCCGGAGAGATGTGATGTATATGACAAGTAGCTCCTTGTGAACAATGGGTCAGGTAGAGTTGAGAGCTCTGAATCCATTACCTTCCAGGGTCACTGAGTTGCAAGTTGTATGGAAAACACCTTGCACATCATACCACTGGAATTATAATAGGAATGAATAGAGGGGGAAAAGGTATATGCAAAGCAAAGAGATACAGTACGCAAGTATTAAACCTCTTGCTGAACAGGAAAACCAGAACAAGAATATCAAAGCCACACTCTGGAATTCCTTTTACCATTAAATGCATATGGTTCTTTGAATCACTGTTGGCTGAGGCAGCAGAGGAAAACCTGTAGATAGGAGGAAGAACAACCAACCACAACCAAAAAAAGAAGAATCCACGTTTCCTTTGATTTACAGGTTTTATGGTCCACAGCGGACACTGCACTCTTTCTAAGATCATCACTCACATTTCCTAATTCCCACACCACGCTGCAGGCTCAGGCACAGTCAGTCAAGCCTGAGCAGGGGAAAATGATAACCAGAACACATCAGCTGTGAAAATCTTCAGCCATGAGCAGGCAGGTGCATGGTTTGCAACCAAGGAGCACTGGTGCCTTGATAAAGAGTGTTATTCTCTGCACAGCCACCGACAGTGCATTTATTGGGTTGAGGCAGCGCTCAATACGTGCCATCAATACTGTTTAGGCAGTGGAGCAAGGCTCTAGCAGCTGCTGCTGCTCTGTATTTTCCTGCCAGAATCATGGTACCAAGAAAGCAGCTAAACATCTCCACTCCTGTGCTGTCAGCAGAGGTCTCAGAGATTTTTAATTGATTGGGTTTCAGTTCACCATGCCTAATTTTAGGTACCTAAATGAATGCCTAATGATCCCCATTTAATGAGAGGCTCTGAGTCAGTTTCTGGGGTGCCTCCAAACTGAACGACCTCTGGCAATATCTCTCCCTCCCTACTGATTATAGAAGGCGGCTCGTGCAAATAGGGTCCAAATGTAAAAACTTTATTTTAGGTCCCTTAAGCTAAACTTTCTGCTCTCTTCTACTTCATAATATCACCTTGTTGGAAGTTTCTGTGATGTCCTGCTCCTATTCTTACTTGCTCACTCCTAAAAGAGCAGCTCCTCTGTATGGGGTCCTTCACTCCTAAGTATAATAGAAAAGTTATAGCTGCATTTTGAAGTTAAGCAAGACATTTTCCCCTTCTAACTCTGCTTTCAGTGAGTTATTATGAAAACGTCGTCTTCTTAGTGTCAAAGGATTAATAGATGGGGCATCAGATACTGAGCTGGCTTTAGTTGAAGGCCACGCATATGAAAGAGAAGGCCAACATGAAGGAATTATTAACACTGCAAACTTTTACTGACAACACTTTAAATAGGTGATCAGGTTATTCTACAAACAGGCAAAACATAGCAGGCACATTTGAGAGCTCACTCAGTCACACTTGAGCCTTCTTTCCGTCATTAGGTACCCCATTTCCTGATACCCAAACCCTCACCGCTGCAGGTAGGTACTGCAGTGCTTTTCTGCTCTACCCTCTTCTTAAGTCTCTACATCTCCTTCCCACATCCCTCTCTTTCACTGGTCACAGCATGTGCCATCTTAAACTGTACTTCATCACAATTCCTGATGTTCTCCTCTCCTGGGCAAAACAGGGGGTGCCAAATTCCCCCCAGTACTCTGCCGCCTGCTTCTCGGGCTCTGCCTGCTGTACCTGATTGAGCCTGGGCAGGGAGGCAGCGGTCAGCAGGGCACCTCACCTCACCCCACCTCACCCCACCTCACCTCACCCCATCTCACTCCACCTCCCCTCCGTGGTGCCAGCCGCTGCCTTCACGCACCAGAAACCCTGTGGCTGTCTCTCAGCATCATCCTCCAGCCATAATACAGACATCCTCAGGAGCACCCTGAGAGATGTGATCCTACTGAAAAAAAAAACCCCAAACCTACAACCAAACCAAATCACAGTTCCCTAATCCAATACAGCTTCTAACAACATGCCTGTAGCAATTCAGGAGCACCCATACGTGTGTCTGACTTGTGATGTGGGAGCTAAAGAGGAGAATAACTCTCTCAGCATTGAGGGCAACGGAATGCCCTTAAAGTTCCTGGCAGACAGACAGGCAAGCAAATAGAAGAGATATGAGACAACCAGACTAATGGTAAGGAGTCAATCTACACTGGATTTTTGGGGGGTTTTTTTGATTGACTGTGTTTTATATTTAAGGTTCTATGTGTGTTGCCACTGACTGTCCCTAAGTTGTGCTCGTCAAAAGGGTGATTGATCAGTGATGCTTGCTTGTTATTACTATGGCCATGCAAAAAACTCTGTGCTACAGCCACATTTTGACACAAAACGCAGATAACGTTTCAGCTTGTGCTTGCCACTTTCCAGGGGAACCAAGGTGCCATTCCACCAAGTTTGCTGAGACAAGATAAGAGCTGCTCAGCTCAGCCTAAACGGCCTCATCCCGCGGGCCAAAGGCAGTAATCTTCCATGGCTGGAGGCACATCGTCAGACAATCTGTTGCAAGTATCTCTTCAACATTATGTACAATGCAAGGAAAAATCTTTAAGGCACTATTTTTTCTTTTAGCATGATTTATTTTCCTTTAGAAAGCCTTAAAATATTCCCATTGCAATATTCTGAGCGCACATGCAATGCAATTAATGTTGTAGCTATGCCTCTGAACAGGGAAGAAAATACTCATTTTACAGAACAGTGTGAATATATTTCAAGCAAAGTAAAATTATATCAGTATATTTTGGGGGGAATTCAATACTAATCCCATCTGGACCTGATGTTTTACTGAAATGAGATCATCAGTTACTGTCTGTGTTTCCTCATGAGGTAATGTTTTATTTAAATTGTTCCTGATTTCTTCTGACAGTTTAGGCAAATGTAATTTTCATAAAAAGGACTTTTACTGCTTTCAGCTTTTTTTTCCTCAATATATAATTTCTAATAGAAATTTTGAGGCACTGGTGTTTTCTCTATTTTTATCTCTCTCTGATGTGGATGTATGCATAATATAGCACCTCCAACCTTTACCTTCTTGAGTTGTGATTAAATGTGGTATTAGTCATCCAGAGTACTGCAAATTCAGGAAGTCTTTTTAGATATATCTATATGGCTATGTATAAATCTCTACCAGAATTCCTCTTTCACTTCTTCGCCAAGGAAAACAAGTTACTGTTTTGTTTCCCAACTCTAGAAGTAAAGGATATCTCTGTCAGTTATCATCACCCATCTCTTCAAAGAATGGCTTGCTTATAAACAAAGATGAGCATCCTCTCGTAGTTATTTTCTCTGGTACCTAACCTTGGATAGCATCCAGAAAATCTGTGGTACCTTCCACAAAGTGTGTGCGCACCCAAAGCTTGAAGAGGCAAAGTCCAAGAGGAAAGGTCTCTGTGCTAGAATTATTATCATTATTAATTACTACAGACTTGGTTTCCATGTGAGAACAGGTGATTGAAATGCAGTAAGTTCTATGCTGAAAGCAAAATAGAGGCAGACCTAGAACAAGTGGACTTCTGCATTATTTTCCTGTCAGCATCAAAATATCACTTCAGCAATAGATTTTATCACAGAGTGAGCATGAGAAATCCATGAGTGAATGTAAGAAACTGGACTTCCCAATAGCTTATGCTCCAGAAAAGCCAGAATTCAGGAAGGTATTACAGGTGCCACATGCTGAACATTGCAGTATTGAACCGGTACCACTCCATATACATTTTGCCCATAAGGCCAAATAATCTCAAGCTCAGTGTAATGTACCAGGCCTTATGACTTTGTTTCAGACCAGGCCTTATGACTTTGTTTCAGACCTGTTTAACGCTATCAAATGGCAGTGGCATAGCTGGTATTGAACATGATGGCTACCTCAAAAGCAGTACTGCTTTTTCCTTCTTATCATCCTTCCCACACTGAAAGGTTCCACTCAGGAGGTTGCAGGAGAGGTTAGGAAATGAGGAATGAAGTGAGAAATAAGGACTAATCCACTCAAACCCACCCAGATGTCTAAGTCAGAGGAGATGTTGCCTGGTTAGAGATCTTCTGCACATCCTACTCCTGTTTTCTAATTTCAGTATTAAATAAGATTTGAAATTAATTGTAACTAATATGGAAACTGATGTTATCATGAAAAATTGAATTATGGCATACCATATCTCTGACACTGAAACTGTCTCACTGTCTTCTTACATTTGCATTGTCAACCAAACCAAACCATTGTCTATTTTGTTTGTGAAATACATAAGCAGAGATTTCTAAACATGATAAGCACATTTAAATATCCACAGATGTCAGAAAGCACTGAAACTAGTTCCCATGCTAGCTCAGCAAATCAAATAAGTTTAAATACCCACAGATGTCAGTGTGTTGGAACAAGTTCTCATGCCATATCAGCAACTAAAATTTAAACAGTTGTTTTGCAATGGATATTTCAGAACAGTTAGTGCCTCTGTCATGTTTTCAATAACTCTCCTCAAGCAGGAGACCCAACATACACAAGCTCCCCTACCAATTCCCTACTGGCTTCTGTCTTAGCTGCTCCATTACAAATTTATTTCTTTCTCAGAGATGTTGGGACAAAATAGGTATTGACTTATTAAGGAAGGTTTCTAAATCAACTCCAAACATTCTTCCAGTGATAATTTACTTGCCATTACTGTTATATACAGTTCACTTGGCGAATTTAATCAGTTTTCCAGTAGAGCAATTACCTCAGGGTCTTTACTTGAGAAGTGCCCAGCTGAAACAGATATGGTTTTAGCAAGGTAAAATTAAGGGGCCAGAAAAATGCACTGATTTATATAAAACGGGAGAGATAATTTGGGATTATAGATAGCTAGATTGTTCTGACAGTCTATAGCTGACATATACAAAGGAGGAAATTTAGTATCTTTCAGTACATAGATGTCTGAATGCAGCCACCAAGACGTCATATGTGAATTTAGAGTGTGTGTGGACAGGAAGGGCAAGGAGTCAAGAAGAGCACTAGATGTTAGTTGGAAGTCCAATTAATCACACCCTCCCTCCCTGGAGGTATTTAAAAGATGTGTAGACGTGGCACGCAGGAACATGGTTTAGTGGTGGACTTGGCAATGTTACGTTCGCGCTTTGGACTCAATGACCTTAAAGGTCTTGTCTAATTCTATGATTCTATGCACTTTGTTTAGGTGTTCTGTATTATAAATAAAATAAATAAATTATAAGATTGATGGTTTATACCTTAAGTTAGAAATAATAAAAAATATTTTTCATCTGAGGAATACCAGCATCTTGAATGAAAAAACCAAACGGATATATTCCACTACAAAGAAGAGCTACAGTGGTTTCCTAATGAATATATAATGCCTACATTAACATTTTTATTAGGCACAAGCCATCCTTTTTTTCATATCCGTAAACACAGTGGACCATGCATGAAATTACTACTTTTCAAGAGAGTGAGTTGTGTTTCCTGTTGTAAAGACTTGTAAGCCATCGCTTAACTGCTGTGTGGTTTCTGCTAACAAGGTTCTTTGGGATATCTTTTCTCTTCTGTTGGTCAGGAACCATATGGCAATAACAGAAACACATTTTTAGATTACACATTTGTTTAACTAACAACAAATATATAACTAATAGTATAATCTCTCCTGGAGGAACTGTCATGCTCCAATTCAACGTGTTGTTTCTTTCTTAAGAGGTCTAAAAAAATGTAACGTCCTGTCTCATCCACCATATGTGGAAGCTTAAAATTTCTTCCTGAGATTTTGAATCCTTTACAGAGCAACTATTCTTGTATTCTCCTGGTCTGTCAGAATGCAACTGATTTTTTGTTAATTTTCAGTCAAATTTTATGATTAATTCAGGTCAGCTCATGTGTTTAAAATAAATTAACTATATTAGTATGAGTCACAAGGAGAAGAAATAACTTGTAACTAAATGAAGGGCCTGGTTTCAAGTTCTTTTTTATCATAAGTTAGAGTCCAAACTTAGGCTAACTATTACTCCTGAGCTAAGTATTCCCATTGACTCATGATTCACCTAATCCCCCATTAACATGGGCAGCAATTTAGAAATGTAGATCATCATCTGAAGCACTGACCCCACAAAAGCTCAGCTGGATATCCACCACACAGATGAATGATATGGGCTGGTGGGGCAGATACGAGCCAGCTGACCAACAGGACCTTTCCTTTGCCCTGGCCTTGACTTGCGCTCCCACCCTGCATTGCTCCTCTCCCGGGTCCCTCTTGTGAAAAGCTCTCAGTCACACCAGTTCCTTCCTTGCATGCTGAGCTCCCACCCCTCACCAGTATTCACACAGGAACCAAAAGCCCCACCAGACAGAGCTGAAATCAGGAGTGCAGATTCCTACATGGTGGAAAGACCCTGCAGACAGCAGAGGCATCACAGCAGCTCTGTGGTGATGGCTGGCAATGGAGGGACACAGGATTGTCTATGCTGCTCAGCTCAGCCACTAGTCTGTTCAGGGGAGACATGTTGGCATGGGCATTGGGATCAGTAAAGAGGTCATGCAGAGGGGGAGCCTGTTACAGAGGAGCAATGGGAAGCAGAAGGAAGGGATTTCTGGAGGGAATAATACCTAAGAGCAGACTTGCACATCTCCCCATGCCCCACTCTTCCCAAACTGTCTCAGAGCAACATAGAATCATAGAATGGTTTGGGTTGGAAGGGACCCCTAGAGGTCATCTAGTCCAACCCCCCTGCAGTGAGCCAAGGGAATTAGCTTGACAGACTAGGATTGGGAAAGGGAAGGGGAAGGGGAAGGGGAAGGGGAAGGGGAAGGGGAAGGGGAAGGGGAAGGGGAAAGGGGAAGGGGAAGGGGAAAGGGGAAGGGGAAAGGGGAAGGGGAAGGGGAAGGGGAAGGGGAAGGGGAAGGGGAAGGGGAAAGGAGACTTAGTGAGCAACTGCTGTTAACCAAAGTGTGTGTTTGTTACATGAAGTAGACACTTGTTTGGCTATCCCTTTTCTTGGTCTAATGATATCGATTCTGCTGCAAAGTTTTTCAAGAATCAGTGATTTTCCTTTTCCCTTAGAATTATTGTAGACCTTTGACATTTCTGCACAGATAGACTGAAAAACAGATGCTGGAAGTCAGAGGAAATAAATACACGCTGGCCATGGTGCAGGAGGAGAAAGAAGCAGCATTACCTGGACTGCTGAAGACACATGTCTGCGTTCCCAGATCACTCTGGAAGCAGAAAGCAGTGGAGAAATCTGATCCCCTCTTCCCACAGGAGCGAAAAATATCCATATTTCCATCACAACTGCAATCAAAGAACAAGAGAGAAGAAAAAGGTTCCTCATTGTGGGCTAAGATAAAGCTTGCTTCTGTTGATCAACAGGTTTAAAAAATATGGGACTTAAGCCAGAATGAAAAGGACTTTAATGCAGCCCTCAATGACCCATTGAATCATCTGGCAGTCACTATACAGCAGAGTTTTGATTTGTTAATATCTATCAATAGTTGTGTGGAATATGAGCACTTAAATCAAGCTGGCTGCAAAGAGGTGTATGAAAAGGTTTCTATATATTTTTAGAAATGGTATTCAACATTGATATCTCCTAAGCTTCAAAGAAAAATGTCCCTAATCCTTTCTTTCCCCCATATTCTTCTG
>BOSO01001975.1:15364-30621 GCA_018403395.1 Gorsachius goisagi
TTTTTTGTAAAAATTCAAAATCTTAAATATTTTTCAATATTTTTTCAGATCATAAAATTTAAAGGAAAATTTTAGTCGCACTTTTTGACTGGGTTGAAAACTCATTTCCATCTTTTAAAACAGTTTTGACAGGAAATTTCTGCCAGTTCTGATGTGATCATCACCCATACCAGGCAGACCTTGGTGTAGAGGAACATGCAGCAACTGTTGAGAGCAATTCTCATCCACTGTCTACATTTCTGAGTGCAAAGGAAAGATGGATGCAGAAGGGTGTTTGGAGCCGCACTGTTGATTTTTCAGTCTACCTGTGTCTGGGAACATAAAGGTGATATAGCTGGAAGCGTTGGGAGCTGTTGGATGAGTATTAATCATTTCTCTCAAGGCAGGGTGCTGGAGGTCAAGACTGAGGAGACTTGCTCCCTTCTCTCTGCACTCTGGCATCAAACATGCTCAGGATCCTACAAGGATCCTACAAGGATTAAGGTGTCATGCCAAACCATAGTATCAGCAGCAATGGACCTGCCAGTGTCCATGTGAATGTGGGCCAGTCTTTCTGAGGAACAAGCTTGGAAGTTACATATCTACAGCTCAGAGTGCAAGGGCATCTGAAGAGATTCTCTGAAATCCCCTCAGTCCGAAAAACTGCCATTGGTTAACAAAGTCTGCATAGCAGCTATGATTTAATTCTCTTCCCAAGATGCAAGTATTAATTTTTTTTTTAAACACTGATAAAATACACCAACACCTCGTGCCCACTTTGCTTACCTTTATTGCATTTACAACAGTGTTCTTCAGAGTAATAGTGGTTGAGTATGTTGGCAAACACAGCAAGTATCCATAATTATCAGATCACCTCATGCCATCAGCAGGCACTGGAGATATCTAATATTTAATCCTTCATTAGGAACACACAGAGCCATAAGAGAATATGACTTGCCTTTAAATGTATTGGCACAAAGCACATTAAAGCTGTGTGGCTTTATGGAGATGCAGCTTACAAATCTAGTAAATACATTGTAGGGGTGCTCATATCGAACACTGTATATCTTTATATTTATATGTATGCATCCTGTTAGGATCAACTAGTCTGCAGCACAAAAAGCCAGCACACTAGTAAAACCAGAGATCTATGGGGCTGATTATGGAGCACATCCCAGAAAGGAAACAAACCTCAGTTTTAGAGCTTGTATTGGCTGCTACCAGACTTTATCCTTTACTGTTTATGTTCACAGTTTCAGTCTTTATAAACTGGCGTCTACATGTGGAATTTCAATAATATCACTATAACTTCCCATTTATACACACCAAAAGCCAACTCCATTCAAAACAATAAACAGAGATCTGCGCAGCTTGGTGGGCTGCCAGTGACTGTTAGGCTGCAAATAAGAACATCAAATGGCTAGTTTTCCCCAAAGCCATAACATACAATCCCTTTTGTGATATTTCTAGTGTCCTTGCAGTAGAACCCTGATACTGGAAACTCACTGAGAACATTCAGAAAAATTCCCCACAATCCACACATCTGATACTGCCAGGGTGCGCACGTGAAAAATACATCAGTCAAGGAATTGCCATAGCAAACCAGTATGCTTCAAAACACAGGCTGTTTTGGTGACGATGTCTTCAGGAAGGAGGCGTGCAGCAAGATTATGGCCTGTACCAGAGATGCGGACTGTAGCTATACTGCATGCTTACCTCCCCACAGAATGGAAATGCAAGCTCATTCACACAACAGCACGTGCTCGTCGTGGCAGGAGAGCCATTGGCTACGCCTATTCCATATTTGTATCATATTTGTCTCCTTTAGCCTGGTTTGACCTTTATTACGTGATTGTCAGTGATATTGTGTTTGGCTTCTCACTGTGGTCTTCTGCGAGGAGCCCAGTGCGGAACTGTGCCCTTGTGCTTTACCATCAGCATCGTGGTTAATCAACGCTGACACTTAAAGGACATCGGGTTGTATGTGTGTGGGAAGTCAGCTTCATAATTTCTGCAGAGTGGTTTTCCAGGTTAGGGGAGGTCACAATTGTTTTGTAATTTCCTGGAGTGAAAGGAAATTAATTTGGGGGTTCAAAATTATTTGGTATACATATTTGGTATATATTTGGTATATAAAGGGAGTGGTTATAAGTGCTGGAGTCTCTGTGTGGTGACTGTGTGATTACGGGTGATATAGTGATTGTCAGCCAAAATAACCACCAACGCCTATTTCAGGAGTGGAGGAGTCGACTGAGAGTTCATGTGTGACATTGTGTTCCCACTGCAATATCTCCATCTCATCAAACGTGATGTGCAGGATGGGTAGGGGCAGATCAGTCACTGAATACCCTACTGTTTCTCTTCTGCTTTTATTTCAATGCACCTCACGTTTACAGTCTGTTTTCATAACAAATTGTGTTCAGGAACTTGACATTGCAATCACTAAACTACAGAGCCCTGGTGAGCGAGCTGACTCCCCACTCTAGGGTGCTGCTGTTATGGGAGGTTTCACAGCAGGGAGTAGTCTTGGCCTTTTTTAAATCTTGCATTTTCCAAAGCTGGAAGTTTTCAAACAACTTGTTCTCTGCCTCTATTGAGTTTTGTCTAGCTTTTGCCTGTGAGTTCAGGTTGTTCCATCACTTTTGCTCATTAGCTGTGCTCTTAGGCAGTTGGCAGTTGCACAATTTCCAAAGTTACCTAAGCCACTTTCTCTTTGCACCTGGATGAATCCTAATTTCTTTTCACCTTTTTTGTGGATTTCAAATGGAACTGATTTATCACTTCCTTCTCAGAAATGTTGCATTCCTGTGGTCACCAAGAGCTGGTCCCTGCTTGCATCGTTTTTGCTTTCAGATGCCTCCCAGGTGCATTCCTGTGATGTGAATGAAGTTAGTCACTAAATGAATACCAAGTAGCTGTTTAGCTACACGGTGCTCACTAAGATCCTCCACCTGGAGCAGGAGAACAGTATATACTGGAGTTTATATAGTTGTCTAAATGTGAGGTGTAGTCATCATGCAAGAAAACTGACTGCAGAATTCGAACTACAGCTAAGCTAGCTTAGAAAACCATTAGATTTTGAAGGCAGGAAGAGGAAAGGAACAGGGTAGGACAGGTGCACATCTGTTAGAAAAGCAGTTTCATAAAAAGGCTCTGAAATTACTTTAATTGGTATGGGTGTTGCATATGTCATTCAGACTTGCAGGCTTTAAGAAAATTAGTCCCGGCAACCAGACACCATCCAAAGGAAAGAGGAAACAGCTTTCTTTCTCTGAGTAATGCTGCTCTTAATTCCTGACCCTAGTTACTACTACCAATTTGTCCCAAAACATCTATCAAATATTTCTATTTGATTCTGTGTAGTGGTACTACTATTAGATAGTAAATAATAACAGTAAGTACTGCAACATATGAAGCTGAACACTCTACTAGCACTCAGTAAGCAAAGCTGGCTTACACAAAGAGCATGAGAATGCCCTTTCTGAGATATGGACTAAACCACCGCTGTTTAACACAGTAAGACCTCATTTCATAGCAAGGACAGTTAGTCATAGAATCACAGAATTGTCTAGGTTGGAAAAGACTTTAAGATCATGAAGTCCAACCATTAACCTAACCCTGCCATCCCACCACTAAACCATGTCGCTGAGCACCTCATCTATCCTTCTTTTAAATACCTAAGGACTGGGGACTCAACCTACATCCTCCACCTGCATCTCATAAATTGCTAGTTGGTGTTATTTACTCTGCTAAGTGCAGGTGAGGAAGGTAACAGTTTAGTTCTCTCTCTACCTGTGCTGGCTTTAATATGTGCACTGGACAAGGCCAAACAGAAGCGCCAACAGAGGTGGCTGCTGCAGGGCTCAGGAAGTCATTACTGATCTTTGCATCCTCTGGAGATCTCATCTGGAAAGCCAGACTAATCACACATACACACACCCTGAGTCGGACTGACAGAAAAATTCAGATTTTACTGCTCTGTCTACTCTTGCCCCTAGCTCATCCCAGAGAGTCATCAGAGATCTCTTACTCATCTCTCCAACATCAGGTCAAGTGGAATGAGTAAAGACGCCTTAATTCACCATGCTGAGAGTTATGCACTTCCCAAGGAGCACAGAGCTTTTACATTATGTCAAAGTTTGTTGGGGAGGGGTGTGTATTTTTAAAATGGCTACTATATACCTAGACTTTGGCCTCTCATCTGGGACAGATATGTGTACATGGAGGGAAAAAAAAAAAAAAAGAAAAAAGTAAGGTAGTAACAGAACATTGCCTATGAAGAGTCACGTATTTCTTCGGTTGTGAAAAATCACATCAAGGGGCTTCTTACTGTTTTAATGGAGCTGCTATACATGAAAAAAAAAAGAGCCTTATCTTTAAAAAAGAAGAAATCTTGGAAGCTATTTGCTGAAGTTGGAGTTTCATTATGGGTAGCTATGCTTGTACACAGCAGATGAAGCAGACTCCACTGTAATTTTTCAGGGACAGGCCGATGGGAGTCAACAATTCCAAAAGATGAGAAGCCAAAGCTCTGGGAGAAGGACTGAACTTCTAAAACAGCGAGACATCCTTGTTTCTGAGATGCTGTGCTCATTAACACTATTGCCATAAATTAGTAAGTGAAAACAGTTGCAACCAGTGACCCTCTACAGGGTTTTCCGTGCTGTTCTCATCCAATCTACTCGTGTTTCTGTCACACTTTTCTCCACAGTTGCCTTTGGCTCACCAAAAATGTACTTATATTTCTTGCATACATTATGAAAGAGATATCTCCTTTACCAGCTTTTTACTATTTTCCATGGGCATTTCTGCTTAGGAAAGCCACTTAAGCTGGTAAGAAAAGCAACTCTCTCATATTGGACTACCTTCTCTAATTTTAGAGGAAAACACGTTGTAGGGAAACACTCTCCTACAACCATCAGTTAGTAGTGATGAGAATTTTGAGCCAAACCAATTTCACATGAGTTTCGCCTGCTCCAAGGAAGCACTAATTGTTTTTCACTCTAGCATGAGCATATACGAGGTCCTTTCTACAGTTCATGAATTTTATCAAGACATCTGCACTAACTGTGCGTGTTATACCTGTACCCTCACAAAGCTCCAGTTTAAAATCGACTGAAGTACAATCAGAAAGGAATGATGTTCTCCTTTTAAAGCCCCTTAACTGAGGTTATTCTATAATCTCTTACTAAACAGTACAAAGCAACAGAACAGAAGAATGAAGTCCAGGTATGCATTTATAACTCACCTCTTATGCTTCTACAGAATTTAGCAGCAGCCTTTTGCACAACACAGGGACAAGGTAACCTTTTACAGTTCTTTTAAATTCATTTTAAAGGCCAACACACAAAGCTTTCTGCCTTTAGTGAGCGTTCTTCTATAGAAGGAGGAGAACACTCCATAGAAGTTCAAACCGGTTCAAAACCACCATTTCCCAGCCAAAGTTTGCCCTTGCTGAAATGAAAATACCAGAAGTCAGTTCATTTAAGTAGGAAATGAAACAGGCTAGTTTAATACAGAAGGCAGTCTCACTACCTTATGTTATTTATTCTGGCCCAATGGGGATGCCACGTCTCTTGAGTTTAAATTATTGCACTGAATCGCAAGATACGTGACTATTGCCCAGTCCCGTTACTTGCTATTTCTACTGTTTTCGGCAATTACCTACAAATCTCCTTGCCTTAGAAATCACAGCCCAAAATATAGTCACCCAGTCTCTTACAAAATGCAGAATTACCAGGGCTATTCAGAGGATGCTAAGTAACTAAAGATACGTACTGTGCTCCTCACAGGGCGACCTAGGATCGCTGGGGCAGGCTGGTGAGAAGAAACCACTGTTTCTTCAAAACCACAGTTGAGGGAGTGAAGGAGGAAGCATAAAAGGAGATGTTGCAAAGAATTCCAGTCTATACTCAAGAAATTTTTACCTCTCAAAGACACTTCTCAGTGATCTGTATCAAATAACCTCCAAGATCTCAAAAAGTACACAAAAAAAATTAACAAGTAAATTTAACATACACAATATTGTTATTGTTAATTTTCTTTTTTACTCTCACTTCTGTAGTCAGTATAATTGGGTAGTGAAAAGATTTGGCAGACATAAAAAGTAGTTGAAGGTCAGAGTTCCCTCTGTTTTTCCTTTAAATAAGAAAGTTGAATTAAGTGTCCTTTTTCCAAACAACATATAATTATCTATGCATCTATGAAATCCAAACACTTCTGACTCATTTTTTAATATTACTGTATTTAGCATAAGACTTTGGGAAGATTCTAGTCGTGTCTAGGAAGCATTACTTAGAAAATAATTGAATGCCTTTTTTCTTCTCTTCTTCTCCAAAATACTTTAAAAAAACTTTTTTATTGAAGGTGTAGTAATGTTGTCTTTAGCTACTGACAACAGTATTACCTGTCCAGACCAGAGGGAATTTGGTGGTTGGAGTTCAACACACATATATTTCTCCTAATTTCCTATCAAAATGCAGCACAAAAATAAATAAATAAATAAACAAATGAATAAATCCTATCCTGGGGCCGTAACTCTGATGCTGAAAGATTGTGAATCCTGAGTGTAGTGATTAATGGTTGAGAAATCTGCTTACAAAAAGCTACATTGAATGAAGCCAAAAGGTATTTTGGTCCCGGGAGGCAATTAATAGATGACAAGAATACTGTTCATTTACAAGGTTCTGTTTAACTGGTAGTGATGTCACAGAGCTGGGTAAATGGTAGAACTGCATTAATGGTCCCCAAACCCCAAATCTCAGCAGTCATTAAGCCTGAGTCATAGATTAATGAAGAGACATTTATGCTTTCAGTCTGTTCCATAAATAACTATACAGCATTAAAGGCAGCTAATAAGGAGGCAGAAGATGTTGCCTTACGACTACAAGCACATTTTAGAGATGTTTATTTCAAAAGAGATTTTCTTCTTAAAGGATGCATTACGAGTCACACAGAGGAACTACACAAAGCTGTCAACAGAGTTTCTTCTGGGAAACTGTCATATATGCTGCAAACAACAAAAGTCTTCAAACGTAGAAGTTTGGCAGAACATATGTTCTTTTAGTAAACGACACACTTTTAAGTAGGTAGAAAACTCAACAGCAAACACGACCTTTGACCAGAAAGAACCTTTCAAGTTTAGTGTTTTCCTTGGCAAATTGGCAAAGAGACGATTACAGTGCACCCTATCGGACACATTATTCTGAGATTATACTTAGTAATAAGCCCTGAGACACCCTTTTCACTCTTAGTAAAAGATGCTGGGTTCTAATCAACTTGTTCTAATCAAGAATTAGCCTGAAAATTTTCTGGGGCTTAGAATAATGATTTTGGACTAAAAGCCTCCCCAAAGTGTCTGCTACTCCAGTACTGCAATCTGTGCAGTGGCTGTCACCAAAGTTAAGTCTAGCAATGAACTCCGGCAGCTATCCATACCCCGCTACACTCACTGCACTTTTAACTACGTGAAGTTTTGAAGCTAATACTGATGCTGGGAAGAACTTCATTAGAGTAAATGCTGTCATATATTAAACTCAAGCTATTTTTAATAAATCAGAGATTTACTGAAGTGACAACTATGGTTAAAAAAAAAAAAACCCACAGTGATTAATGAAGCAAGAATACAAATTTTGATTGGATTATAAGTAGCCACTACTTATTTTACACAATCATATCCAAACATGAATGTCATTAATAGAATTCTATTTGCAGGCAAGGAATTAAAAAAAATTATTTGATTGTTGAACAGAATGTTTCAGCCTTTATAGAGTGGTGTGATTTTCTAGCACTTCCAATGCTTAATCAGTTGACTTCCACAATTAATTAACTGTGAATTTCATCCCATAATTTAATATTAATTGAATTTTTCTTTACTTATATGTAAATAAATATTGTTTTAATATCTTTAATTCCAGAAGGGAGGACTTCCAAAACACTGCACTTTTCTGTATTTTCTATTTAGTACAATTTTTTCTAATTTAGTATTGTTAGTCAAATATCCTTAAGACAGCCAATCTGAATTTGTGGATATAGCAAAGAAACATACTTTCATTACTTTTAGGCAGAGGCATATTCCTGAACAGTTTTACTATGGACAGTAGTCCAAAACCACTGAGACTATAGTTGTCAGTAATTGTGGCTTGTGGATCAGACAGGGGCTGAAGAAGGAGAGTTTGACCTGATGAAGTTGTTTATAAAACACGGGTGGGAGTGAGACTGGTTATTGAGGCAGAGTCTGGAGAAATTAAGAGTGTTAATTAATTAAGTGTATAATTTATGGAGAATTTTATAACCACAAACCATGAATACAGAGACAGAGAAAAGAATAGTCCCTGACATAAAATATAACTTCAGGAATAGCAGACATCTACTATCTTGCCTGACTGTCTTGCACCTATTTAAACTGCATCTTGATATTAGAGCAGGACCAGAGACAGAATGATTACAGTTTTAATGTGATCCCTGCCCTTCCACCACTCTGAATAAGTTGGATTCATCCAACTAAGTACTACACCAGAAGGATTTACCTCCACAAGCAATCTGGACATTTGTTTCGATTCTCATATGGCCAGCTTGCTCATACCCCAGGAACACGTCTCCATGGAGTACCAACAAAGCTGTCAGGCAAGAACTGAATAGCCGTCTGGAAATGAAACAACTGATTGTATACAGAGGCTGGGCCTCCTGGGTGTCATTAGCCTTCACACAGATTTGCCCACTGAAGAGAGGAGGGGTTCCATTATATTTGCCACTTGACTGGTATACACTGACAACGCCAAGAATGAGTACCGAGAAGGCATTCCAAAATACGTGCATCATTTATCACTCAGAGCCACCTACCTTGTACTTTTATAGAAGGAACCGGTAAAATTGATGAATAGGAGGCAAAGTTTACATGCCACCTGATGCAAGAATCAGAGGTCTTCTGGGACCTGTTTTTAAGACAGGACAATGGAAGTCTTTAAGTTACTTCTCTGAAAAGGACAATAGGAACTGACAACCAAAGTATTTACAAAGAGGATCTGTAATGTTATACAAAAGCAAGGATGAGGAAAGAAATCAGGGAAGAACAGTTTATCTGAGAGTTTCAAACAAGCTTTTAGGACAAAGTTACAATGCCTTAATGTTTTCTACTCCTAAGCAAGGAGTCACATTTCTTTCTTTGCTGTAAAGAAGTTATCGTTATTAACCTCCATGTTTCTGTCACACTCAAAGTTTGGTGAGAGGTTGGCAGAGGGGCTTGGGAACTTCGATATCTGACATAGACTCCTAGTTCTCTCTAGAAACTGGCCAAGAGGGATTATTACTGTTCTAACAGCTGCATGCCAGCTTTCAGAGTGCTTGCTTATGAACCGGCTGAAGAAATGCTATTATTATCAGACCTCAGTCTGTACAGTTATCTAGGTGGCAAAGACATTTTGAAATTGGCAATGCTGGTTTAATAGAACACTTTACTTGACCTATCAGGAAAGTGCAAAAAACTGCCAAGACAAGACCACAGCTGTACCAAAATCAAAGAACTGAAAGCTTGGAAGAAAATTAAACTAATTTTGACGATGCCCTCTGCATGAAATGGTAGCAAAGCCAGTAAATAACCCTCTGACAAGGTGTCACAACAGTTGTAAATAAATGCCAAATTCTTGCATGAACAGTGAGTCAAAGAACTTTGAATAGCTGAGCTATATTTTCCTTGCCACCCATATGAATATGTTTCATGTATATTAAAGTGATTGGCATAGTTCCAAGACCACACATTCAGGGTCTGGCTCAGTCCAGAAGAGAAAAGAAAAGAAATTCTTCTTGGAAAAGGGAAAAGCTAAAGCAGTGCCATACCCCAGCACCATATGCACTGCCTGTCATATGGACGCACTGTCCAGTAAAGTGCCTTTAACACTTCCAGAGATCAAAGGTCCTTCACCAAAGAAGTTTTTTGTCATTTGCTGTTGTCCATAAGCACTTCTCAGGTGAAAAAATTCTGCTCCCACTGGGTCAAAATTGGACTGCAAGAATTAAGTATTATACTTTGCATAGTATCAGTCATCAACTTTGTTTTACAATGAGGAAGAGCATCAGGCTAACAGGAAATGGTCATAGCTATTAGCTTAAACGAGGCAGGGAGAATTATAAGGACAAAACCATTAGACTTACTAAATAAACATAGCCAGGAAAAACAAATCACAACATTAACAGCAAATTACTGAACAGGCTATTTTGGAAATCTGCTAAGATTATTGCTATTAGCTATGATATCACATTACCCAGCTCATTTCAATATGCATGAAGCACAACACATATTACTTGTTGCTTCAACTTTTTTCTTCCCAGCACAAAGCAGTGATAGTCAATCTCCTGAAAGAACAGGTGGAATTGATGATGCAAACCACTGCTCATGAAAAAGGGTCACGATACAGACAAGAAGGTCACAGAAAACAATTTGAAACATGGAACCCAATTTTATGGTTACTGAATTTATATTATTTATAAATAACCACAGCAACCTGTGGCATCTGGGACAATATCCAAAAATAATTCAAGTAGAACTTCTGTTGTGGATGAAAGGGAAAAGAACAGAAATTAAGTATAAAGGACAAAAAGATTAAAAAAAAAATAAGTCAAAGCAGTTTGTGTGTGTAGGAAATAGTATACAAAGCCTTCTTGTACTTTCCTCCATAAACACAAAGTACTGCACACTTCATCCACATCCATACTAAGTATCTGTTAATGTCATTACAACTTGAGCATCATTTTTGTGTTGTGCTAGAATTAAAATCAATGCATTGTGCATAGCATTTTCTTATCTGTTGGGAGCAGAAACATGCTGTTTGTGGAGCTGTAGAATCTGCTCTTGCCAGCTAAAAATGTTACATGGTGTAAACGTAGGGTTACGCTATTTTATAAAACCTGGTGCTTCTTCTAATTGTGCAATAGAAGACAGATCACATTTAACACACTGTGCTCTCATTATAAACTATTGCTGGAGCTGAGATAATGCATTTCCCCTTCCTGCAAGTTTTGTGGCATAAAATGTTAGCGTTTTAAAAAACTGCCTTTGGTTGTGATGAACAGCCAGATTGTTTTAAGTTCAGAGTCAAGCTTTTCCTCTTGTGCTAAACCTGAAAGGCTGTAGGTACTTCACAGTCTCAGGTGATCATATTTGGTCAGCACTGGTTGACATGGTGATAACAGAGTATGTGTCGCCTCTTCTATGGAATAAAAAAAAAGGCCAGATGGAGTTTTCCAGAATTTCAGCCAATCTTCCCACATTTCCAAGAAGTACCTGACAACTACAAATTAAGTTTAACAGCAGCAGTGAAAGTTGATGGACTTATTAATCATGACTACTGTTCAAGAAAAAATGTATAGACAAATGCCATCACATTTAATTGAATAACACCGACTCCTGGACCAGCAAGCCAACTCTTGCTGGTGATTTTTTTTTATGCCTAAAAAACTAGAGTGTGACGGTCTTTTTGAAACAACTGGTAATTTAAAGTTAGCATAGTATACAAGCAGATATGTTAGAAGTTTTTCATTCTAGTTTCTGATCTGGACAGAAAATGAGAATTCTATTAATATTTGCAGTTATCCAATACTATAGAAAATAGCAGAAAACTTCAGGATGAAGGGTTGTTTCAGGACTTCTGTCCCTCATTGCTGCCCATGACATGACACGACACCCATGAAGTCTCGTGGGCAACTACAAGGCCAGTACAGAATAGACTGAAAAGGGTATGTTTGACTTACCTTTTCCATTCTTTAAGAAGCCCATTTTAGATCACTCATATCAACAATTTCCAATATCATTTTGACCTTGTATTTATGACAGCAGACTGACCAGTGACACTCAGCGCTAGCTGTTGGTACCAAACAATGCGGTTAGAGACTCACAGAACCTTTTTCTTTTTTCTTATTTCTGAAAAACAAAACAAAACAAAACAAAAACAAGAACTCCTCACCAGAACTGCTTGTTTACAGGAGGAAGTCAGGCTTCAGTGGGACATATCTAGAAGACAGAGTGTTATAGTAGAACAGCCCTGAAAGAACATAATCCAAAACATATTGTCACCTAGCTAGCTTGGGAAACACCTATCCTCTTGGTGACCAACAACTGTCATGCAAGGGTCCAGCTGCCTTTTGCTTGCACTCGAAGAAGCTGTTACATGAGACATGAGTGCCAGTGTGACATCCCACAACCCCAAATTAGTTCCACAGAGCTTAGGAAAGGAAACAAAAATGAACGTTCAAGTTTCCCACAGTGCAGCTCCACAGATCGCCTACTATGAGCATCAGCAGTGAGACTTTACCTAGCTGCTATTGAAGATTCAGCTTCTCACAGCCCTTCCTAGCTATCAGACCTTCCTAACGTGCATGATAAAACAGAGACTGAATGCTCGCTTTCATACAGCTAGAAACAACCCCCCTTAGTCCTTCTTCTTTTTCTGTTTTCCTGAAATGAGATAAATACTTCTCCCCATCATGTACAAAACCAAAATGAGTATCACATGTCCTTCCATTTTTGTAGTGAAGCAAATCTGGCCAGAAGGAGAAATCACCAACGTGGGGTACTGACATCTTTTTCACCCCTGCAGGGTGCCATCAGTGTGTTTGTGGGAAGAGCTGTTGGCAGCTTCCTTCATGAGCTCTTGCCCTGGGATTTTAACTCTCCTCCCTCCTCCCTCCCCTCCCCAAACAACTCAATTTTGGTGAGACTGTCCGTGTTTCTTGGTTTCATCCACCCACAGCTTGAAGTTAAGATAGCTTTTCAGCTAGAAGCAGAAAATGCAATAGGGAATTAAGGTAGAGTGATGGTTGAAAGGTTTTCCTGGGCTAGAAAAGGAGGATAGGAAAAGAAAAATGTGAAGTTTCATGTTACCAGTATTCAGAGACATAGGATGCTCTAAGACGCTGATGTCAAAACAAACTGGCTGACTTCAGCCAGGCAAATTAGGATGAATGACTAAAACTCCCCACGCTCCCCAATTTACTGATTTTAGGCTTACTGAATCACAAGACAGCAAGTTCTTCCCTTCAACCAAGTTCTCCAGCAAGAATATCTGAATAATAGCATTCATTCTTAATGAAACACTTTATCTTATATTGTATAGCTTGTTTCCTCATTAAAGCCATTTCCTCCTGGTGCCGGTAACCACATAAACCTAGCAAACTAATTTGCATTAAGATGTGACACCACTATTCTCCCTCATCTACTCCTATACAGAAAAAAATATTCTCTCTGTGAACATACTGGAGCTGTTTAAAAGCCAAAGGAGAATAATCAGTAAGTTAAATCATTGTCCTTATTAACAAAAGCTATCAGAAAAGGCTGATATTGGTGAAATAAGAACAGCTGGAAAGAAAACAGCAGAGGGATAGGGATATGTCTGGGAAGTCTGTTTTCATTGATTCTACCTGTGTGGTCTATTGGGAAAGTAGTTAAACTTATTGGGAAAGTTCTAGCTAGATATTGAGCAAAAGGGGAAGGGATTTACAAAATAGTCCTGTTTTTTTGTTTTTTGGTTTTTTTGCAAGACTTCTATTTACTGCAGCAGGAAGGAATACACAGAGTTTGCACAAATGGTCTGGAAAGGAGAGATCAATTGGTTGTGGCATCTTTTAAAATTAAAGATCCTAACTACAGTATGAATTATATTTTTTGAAATTTAATTAGGTCATCATGGAGTGTTAACTATGAGGCTGTTGATTGTTCTCAAAATACATTCTGAGGTTAGGAACCAAATCTATTACTCTGCTTCTAGGCTGAAAATACCATGTTGCAAAGAGCTTACTATGTATGTTAGCCAACACCACACAGGTAAATGATGCAGGTGATACAATGAGGGTCCAGACCTTCAGTGACAAACACGAGGAAGAATGGAAATAGGTACCAGCAAGAACTAAGCTTCCAGAGGGATTTGAAAGAGCTGGTAGATAATGAAATGGGCCTGAAAAGAAAGGATATAGGTTTCTCTGTGTCTGTTCCCTGGACTTGAATCCAAGCTTCCAACTCGCAAATCCTATGCATGCTTGAAAAGAGCTGGATCTCTCAAGAGGGAAGCTGAACAAGCCTTTAGCCTGCCTGGGAAAGCCAGTGGAGCTGTTTAACACATAATGCTGAACACAGGTATTATTTAAATTTATTTTTCTTCTCTGGAACTTAATACCGGAGTCAGAGTCACTTTCTGTCCCACTCAAGGTCAGAGCCTGCCCCTCCTGGGAGGTAACTTTCCATTTTTGTTAAAAAACTATATAGGAATATTTTATTCAGAGTTGAGGTAGTAGAGGTGCACACTTTAACACATGGTGATTTTAACATTCAGTCGAGTGGGAGACTTGTTCTTCCCAGCTCAAGAGGTTGACAGCTATGGCTACCACAATGGTTTCCTATCTAGAAAGTTAAAAATATAGCTGTCTAAGGCTGGGCTGAGCCTTCCTCCAGTCTTGTCAACACTGAGTTACTGGACAGGCATCAATGCAAGAGTCACAGGCAAGGAATAAACAGGCAGCCTTCTGGAGTCTTTACTTCTGGTCCCTATTTCCAACACAATTTCTCTTTGTTTCTGAATCTAGTGGATGCTTCAACAGCAAAGCTGAGAAAAGCCCTCAGTAGGTATCCAAGTCCATCAGGGCTTTAGGCAAAGACAGTCTCCACTCAGCTAGTTTTGGGTTTGTCCTGTGCTGGGTTGCAAGGTACTATTATATGGTCATCACAGAAATAGCTTTGTAAATATTTCCAGATTTGGACCCTGTCTGGAGAATTATCAAGTTTTTAGCTGATCTAGCAAAATAGAAGTGAAGTGCATCCTCCTGTTGCACATCTGGATAAAATTAACTGGTTTTGTGAATCACTAACTTGGAGCACTAAGTTGGAGAACTAAAAGAGACAACTGGTTTGCAATGAAATGTTTTTGTAGGCTGTGCCCTGCTTGACATAGTGACCCACTGCAAGTTGTAACATAATTTTGGAATTTAATTTGAAGTTTTTTCCTCCCTTTTTCATGTGTACAAATAAGCAAGTGCACTAATTTAAGGGATTTTAAAAGACAAGCCCAACTTTTAGGTAAGAAGGAAGAAGAATTGGATTGATGTTATACTTCATGGACTTAGGACTTAGGAGGCTGTAGTGAGGTGGGGGTCGGCCTCTTCTCCCTGGTAACAGATGATAGGATGAGGGTGAATGGTTTGAAGCTGCACCAGAGCAGGTTTAGGCTGGACATTAGGAAAAACTTCTTCACAAAAAGGGTTGTCAGCCTCTGGAATGGGCTGCCCAGGGAGGTGGT
>BOSO01001975.1:30656-97554 GCA_018403395.1 Gorsachius goisagi
ACGGTTGGACTTGATGATCTTAAAGGTCTTTTCCAATCAAAGTGATTCTATGATTCTATGACTTGTCCTTGGAATTTCTGATAGATGGCTCTGTTTATAGGATATTATGAAGGCAATATGAAAGAAGTAAGAAAAGGAATCAGAATTACATTGTTAGATCAGAAATGGATGACAGGAAAATTACTAGAATGTCCCAAATGTTGGCAAACTCGGGTGATATCCTTAAACAATTGCTGTTAGTAGTGAGACGCTGATAACACAACATCAAGTCCAAACACGTTTGAAAACCATGACTCTAGGAAGAATAATGAATAATGAATAATGCTCTGAGCAGAAGGCAGTTTCTATAATCTGAGTGCCAACTAAGACATCCTCTGGATTCGTATCGTACAGAAGTTGACTGGACAAGATATAAACTGGGTATTGGAGCAGAGAACAGACTGAGGTGCTAGGTAAGGGAAACAGCAAGCACAGGGGGACAGAATGCCCCAGACCTAGACCCCAGTTCTTGAGATAATGTGTAAGCATCTTACTGCACTTTTTATTTTGCCTAATCATGAACTGCTTCAAGAAGAAGCTCCGTGAAAGACATGAATAAGTCTAGTTTTTTTTCTTTTCCTACTTAACTAGGGGAAGTTGAGTGTAAAAAACCCTGAAAAGTGGCAAAAATTAGAAGGGGGAAAGGAAAAATTGTTCTGAGCAGGAAAAGGACATATGACATGCAGCAAAGGACTGTTCACTAGGCTGTAAGTCCACATGACATGGTTGGACTTGATGATCTTAAAGGTCTTTTCCAACCTAAATGATTCTATGATTCTATGTTACTCCTGACTATGGGCTGGCTGAAGATGAGGCTACGGTTTACGGTTTCACACACTAAAATTCCTCATCTTGAAGTCTGCTGTTTAATGGTATATTTCTTCTTCTTTTGTGAAAAAAGCTGGGCACAGGCCAGCACTTCTTAGCCCATGTTCATGTGGGCTCCCTCACTGCACTAGCATCAGTCCAGTTGTCTACAACTACATGTTGTCTTGCAGTACATGACAGCAAGATACTGTGAATTTCAAAATGAAGAATCCACCTTGGCAAGTACAGCAATAGCCAGGCCTGTCCTATCTGTAACGCAGGTATTCAAGAATATGGTTTTATACCTTGGTGTATCTGAAGTGGACACACTGCTTGCACGTGCTTCTGGGAGCTGTGGATGCGAAGCAGGTCTGGACTTGTGACAGTCTCAAATTTATGCTTGAAACGCAAAGCAAATGGGTTTGAAAAGATGGTGTGGCAGCTGTTCTTCCATTAAAGCCCATGTTCCTTTCCTATTATCACAGACATCCAGTCATGGCAAGATGGCTAAAAGTCCAGCCAAGGCCATGAACTCCCTCATCTTACTTTAATGCTAAGCCTGCTTTGAGTGAATGCTAAAGTTTTTAACCTCTCTTTTTTGGCCTAAACTTTTTTATAATTCAATGACTGTATGGTTATGTGAATGGTTGGTCACTAAGTTATGGTCTCCACTATGGCACAACAAAATGATGAAACCCTGATTTTTTTTCTCACCTGATGGGTTCCACATTATGGCCAATATTATCTGAAATCAGATTGATTAAGTTCCTCTGTCTGTGTGCTCCAGATGATTGACTGCAGTGTGAAAGTGTCAGAACTCACAAGAGAAACAAAATTGCAGAGCAGCTTCTAGCAGATGTCGCTTCAAGGGGAGCCACCAATCTCCAAAACAATAGGAAATAAATTATTTCATGAGCCAGCCAAATACACACGACATGTTGATTAAAGAGACATCATCTAACATAACAATTGATATTCTCTGTGAATTAAATCCAATATGAAGACTAAGTTCAGTTTCCCTTCTGTGGGAAATTAACATTATAAGAGCTTAATGTAAACAGATGAATAGAACAATGGAACGTTTCACAGAACTGTTTAAGGTAACCTGTTTTTCAAGGATTTATTTTTTTTTTTTTTAGCATTATGCTTCTTTTAGCATCACCATTAACTATTTGCTAAAAGATTCAACTGTTTTTTCCTCAAGAGCTTTCCTTGCCAATACAGTCATTCATTCTCATCTAGCTGGCATCATGCCTTCCAATGTTTAAAGTTTCTGGTGCTTTCTTTTGCACTAGTATTTTGTCTTTCATTTAGAAATAGCTAAAACTAATATGCTGCTATAAATAACATGCTGTCTCCATGGATTTCTCTCTGGTCATTTCATAGGCTCTGGGGTGCTTAATTGTTGGATTTTAACTTGTCTTATGTTTGTATTATTATTTTTTAAACACAGTGAGGGAAAATACCAGGGCAGTTTCCATTACAAACAGGAACAGTTTTGCACCTTGGTAACCCTTCTGATTCAAATGCTGTCCCAGAAAAAGCAAGTGATCATGCAGATGATCAATCAGACTATGCAGGATAAATTTTGAGGATGTGCAGAGATGAGAAGAATTAGGTACATGTGCTGAGCAGGTGTAATAGTACTTTAGGGGGACTGAAGTTTATTTCCATGTCTAGCCTTCACTACTAACCTCAGCAGGAAAAACTAAGGCACTACAGTCATTGGCACTTTTGCATGTGTTACTGCTGATACTCAGAAATAATAAGAATAAAAAGGACTGGATTGACTTTTGTGTTGTTTTGAAAATAGTTAGAGGGCAAATTCAACCATGTGTGGTTGATTTAAGTTCATTACATGACAGTGCAGAGGTGAAAAACCTTGCTAGAATTGATTAGATTGAATTTTTGTTAGTTCATTCAGGTTTAGTTTTATTTCATTTCATATTTTAAATAAAACTAACAGACACATACACACAAAACCCCCCTATATATATATATGTATGTATGTATGTACGTATGTATGAAAAAGATAGACTGGCAGTTGCCTGGAGCAACAGACTGCCACAGGTATAAAGATATGCATGGATTCTGCCAGGGCACTGGAAGACAGGGACTGGCTGCTGCTGCTGGTGCCAAAGGCAGAGTAGGGGCACGTGGGATGGTGCCTGCTGCTGCAGGACTGTTTGGCTCCAGCCAAGTCCGTTCTGACTTCCCTCGGCTCTCATCTGGTCCCTGGTGCTGCACCCCTCCTGTAGCAGGAGGCTGAGCCAGGGACCTCCGTAAAGCCCGGTGTGCTCCTTGGCGCAGCTCCCTATGTCCACTTACGGAGCTGGCAGCTACATGAAAGTGTTGCCTCGGTGCCTGTGGCTGCCGCATTGCCTTGCAGATTCAGCTGGACAGTCATGGCCCTAACTTCCCTCCACGATTTTATTTCCCTGGTGAGTTCTGACACTTCCAAATTATAGTGAGTCATTTGGAGCGCGCAGATGGAAGGAAATTGAACCAAATTTATTTGCAGGCATACAGACCATAAAGGCATTCCCCATTAGGAAGGAAGCTTCAGGGTTTCAAGCTCTCATTTTGTAATAACCGAGACCACAATCTAGTGACCATGCATTTCAAGTAACACCCCAGCTCTCTGCTTCCTTCCTGCCTCCTTTCTTCCTAAGGCAGGACTTGCCCAGCCACAACCCAAACCAGAAACCTCATTTGGGGGAGATGGAAAATTCAGTTTGCCTACATTTCTGAGAAGTCTTGTGCCATCTCTGAATTCATCATCCCAACGTACCTTTCGACATAAAAGGCAAATGATGGTCAGTGATGAAACTGGTCATGTGTTATGAATAAACCATCCCAAGCAACAAAAACTTGCAGAAGCAAAGCATCTACTTTTTATTCCTACTAAAAGTCCCTCTGTTTAGTATATAAGCCCAGTTAGATGAGGCATACAATATACAAATAGTCTGGTAATGATATTTTAGGGGATTTTACTTCTTGGAAATGACTTTTCTGAATGAGTATACAAAATGTAAATCAGATAATGTCTCAGCTTCACAGAAAGACTTGCTTTCCCAGGCTTGACAGATTTCCTTGACTTCGTCTATAATGTGTTCCACAGTTTCCCTTGGTGCCTTTCACCTTTCCAGTCTAACCTTGTCCTTTCTATCCTGTTTTTCTATCCTGTGGTAATTCTGCATGCACCAGCAGTTGCACCAACTGTTGGCTACAAGCAGCATGGAGAAAACAAACAGGGCACAAAAATGTCACTAAAAGGATGTTGCTAAGGGGCTGGGTAGAGGTTATGCCTGAGGCATTGGGTATATCAGGCTGAGGATATACCTGGGCTGGCTGGGAGAAGGGGTCATGAGGAATGGACAGAGGTATTGCTACGTGGCACCCTGGGTGTCTGCCCCACAGTTTAGGCTACTCATGCAGCCCCCCAAAAGCAGGGTTAGCCTTCCTGGGTGGATAAGATGTTAACAGGAAAGGTGGGGACAATTTTAAGAAGATTTTCTAGCTAGGTGGTGTTTGGAGCAAGTGGGTACTTCAGAGAAAGATTGGGGAGCTCACAGTCACAACGAAATCTTTACATATTTAAAGGTTTTGTACCCAGAAAAAAAAGGGTTTTAAGATTTAGTTTGGACAGGTGCTCTTTTCTCTCTAAGAGCAGCCCCACACTTTTTCTCCTTTTGTTCCCTGTACTCCCTGTAGCCCTGTGGTTCCCCATCCCTCTAGGCACTGGCTAAGCCTCAAAGGCAGGGAGTCTCATACCAAAAATGTAAATGAAAAGAACAACAGAAAAAGGCCAAAGGCTTTTAACTGAGTTATTCTTCATGATGTTTTTCTGTCATGTGTAATAAAGTCAGCTGCATTCCTTGTCATCTGGACGTATTCCAGGGAAATGCAAGTTGTCACAACAAATAGAATAACTGGGCAAGAAAATGGTCTTTCCAGGCCCCTTCCTCTTGGGGTATTTCATTCAGTTATTTCTTAGTGGGTTCACTTTCAGGCAGGTGTGTGAAAATTCACCTTGCTCGTCCCAATATTATATCTCACTGCTGTAAAGAATTGAGATATGACATGGCAGAGCCACTGGGAAACTTTCCACTTCCAAACCAGTATCAGGTACTTCATGTTAAGTGATGGATTTTAACTCATAAGAAGCTGAAAGATGGCATCTGTGAAGCTGGGAGGCAGAGCAGACTTGGGCCGCCCAGATAAGGCAAGACATTTGGGTCCAGTTTCCAGCTCTGGTCCATCTTTGTGTGTGCCCCTGGGCAAGACACTTTGATTTCCATGACCACAGCTCTCTTACAATCCCTGGTTTTTGGGGGGAACTCAAGCTCAGAGATAATATTTTTGCAACTGAGTGTAATGCTTAGGTCTGTGGGTCCTCAGACCTATCTGGAGCCTCTTGACATTGTCATGGCACAAAATATTAATAATAAATCACATGGAGCAGATAGCAGTAATTAATTAAATTACTAAACAACTTGGCATTGCACCTGTAAGACAAAGCAGTGAGTTTGTGAAGCTGAAAATGTGTTTTCTTACCCAGCTGAGAAGCTGGATGTATGGAAGTTCTTTCTGTGCTTCAGAGGAAAGCTTTTGTCCTGGATGTGGTTACTCTGCATTCTCTTCTGACCACTTATTGCTATTTGTCGGGTATTTCTGAGGTGCTTTGTCATTTGTAACAGCCCAAGTTATGGGAAATGACCATGCTTGCTCAACATCCATAAACACAGAACAGCAGAACAAAAGAGGGCACCTATCATTACAAAGCTTACAGTTCATGAGCACAGAGTGATGCAGACACGGTCTTAGGGAGCCCAAAGTCAGCACAAGCCATCAAGGTAGGCAATGGTCTCCGTTCATCTTGTCCTTGGGAAAGAGAAGAAAAGCTGTCTGACAGCAGCCACTCTAAAAAGGGTCATTGGTGCCTAAGGACTAGTGCCAAGGCCAGACTTATTTTCCCTCCCCTGACTAGGTATCTTCCTGTTCAAGAAGCCATGAGGAAGATTTTGTGTAAAGTTTTATTCTCCACTCTCTTTTTTATTTCAAATGCTTTCATAGCCCCCTCAAATAGAGTGTAAGTGGTCTTGAAGCATGCCAGCAAGATCACTGAATCATAACAGAGACCCATTATACTGCTATTGACATTGCAGATTTTGGTGGCTTGGAAAATCTAGAAACCCAGAAACCCTCAAGCCATGGTTGACAAATGCCTGAAGATCCAAATGCTGATATTGCTTGTGAGTCACTTGAGTGAATTGCTGGGGTGACTTTCAGGGGTCCTTGAGGGAGCCCGGACATTTCCACAAATCAAGTGTAGCAACGAGGAGAGGTATGTGCCTGCCATGGAAGCAGAGGCCAATGAGTATATTACCTAGAGTGAAGTAAATTAAGATAATAGCAGTAACAGTGTTTAAGAAAAAGCTATTACGATTTCCTATTCTGACTTGCACAACACAAAGCACAGAGTCTAATATAATCACTCCTGCGCTGGAGTAACCCTTAACGCTCATGGAAAGAGAAATGTTCAGGTGGCAGCTTGTCTAGACCATCTACTAAGCTACAGGTATAACTCGTCACATGCACTGAAGAATTAGCTTAGATGTGTATAAGGAGCTATAGACCACACCGTTTTTTTCATAAGCTTTACATGGAAGTCACTGGAATGGGATTTATAAACTGCAAAGAACAAAAACTTTTTTCCTGAAACTTAATGGCATTGAGATGTACAACTTGTACAAGTAAGACTGACAGTTATAAGAGTAATAGCACCAGAAAATCAGAGGAATGCAGATCATAAAACATTTAGATAAATTTTGGTTCATATGATAAACCAAATAAGCCTTGGACTTTGTATGCCATGATGAAGAAGAAAACCAAACATGGGAGAGAAAAATGAAAGCAGTATAAATATGGAGGACAGAAAAATAAATACAAATGCAGGATGGCTAATTATCCTGATAGTATTTTTTTTTCAATATTTACACTATAATCTTACTGATGTCAACTTTGAGCCATAAGCTGTTGAGTTTTGCTTTTAGACAAAACACAGTATTTTTTTTTTCTGTTAATTGAATCATGGTATTGTATGAAAGCCTCTATCAAAGAATTACCCAGAGATGCAGACATCCCTGACAGAGTGACAGGGAAGTCATCATGTTATTAAAAGCAAGAACCGTCATTATAAGATTGACAGAAATTATTTGGTAACCTGTCAGGGAAGGCACTGAGTACCTCTGCAATGTCCTTCAGAAGGGCAATAGTGATGAAACCAAACCCCATGAAAGCCTTGTTAAGAAAGAAGAACAAGCTCCTATGGATCTAGATAGGGGGGTAATCATACTCCAGGCTCTATGAGCCCAGGAAGTGGGGTGGTCCTGCTCCAAATCCTCCTTGGCAGAAGCCTGCCCTTTTCCCCCTGGGTGCCAAGAGATCTCTCCAGTTAGGTGCCAATCTTATGTTCCCAAAGCTGCTATGGTGTGAACGCTGTCCTGTGCTCAGGCTCTGTGGTTGTCCAGGGCTGGCCTAAGCTCTAGGAGAGCCCAGGCACATCTGAGCAAGCATCAGTTCAGAGCTGGAGACAGGCCAGGAGGAGGCAAGGGACAGAAGGTGACAGAGCTTCAGTGGGCCTTCAGCTTTGAAGTTATTTCAAATATAGAAACTTTGCAATGCAGAGGTCATGCTCGGATACACAGAATTGGTCATTGCAGCCATAGACTGTCCACCATGACTTGTGATCTTGGCTCCATTTTCATTTTCTAGATATACCACTACATCACTTAAAGTTACATCTTCAGCAAGGCTCAAAAGCAAGGCGTTTCCCAGGGGAAGCGGAAGGAGAAAAAAAAGTTGATATTCCTGATCTGTCATTATTTGCATTCAGAAAGAGAAAGGCTTTGACACTTGTTATTTCACACTGAGGTTTCTAATTTAAATTATGTTTTCCCCATAAAGCTCAAGGTCCTGCCACCAGAGCTGTGCCAAGGGCGAGGAACAGAGGTTGTGAAGTCCTTAAAGAAAGAATCACTGAGAGGAGAAAAATGAGGCTAACTAAGGCTTTCCAGTGATTCAGGTCCTGCTGGATCAATTCAACAGAGCAAGCATATTAAATTCCAAAACCATAGTGAAAAAAAACAACATAAAAAGGAGCATAAAAGGGGGAAGAGAAGATGGTATTGAAATTGTTGACGAACACGTTAAGTGGACGCATAGTGTAAAATTACAGGATTAATAAGGAAATCATCACAAAACCAATGGCATCTAACTTCGGAGGAAGCACTTAATAAGCCATAGCACTCCTCCTCCCAAAGACCATGGAACCGGGCGCTTGGCAGGGCCGAGGTGGGCTTTGCCTGCCTGCTCATCGCTCAGGGGCTTGGGCTGGGCTCAGGTGCCAGGTGCTGCCTGTGCGTGCCAAGAACTGCCTGAGAGCAAAGGGGATTGAGTTTATTATTTTGGGTGCGTTAGCGAGCTCCATCCCCCAGGGTCTCTGTTCCCGTGTTGTTGCTCCCCACCCAGTGACCTGCAACAGAACTACAGGAGCGTTTGTTTTTTCCTGGAGGAGGGTGCATGAACCCTGCCTACCTAAACCCGTCTTTTATTCAGGCACTTATTTTGCACCTATAAATACAGTAGGTGAATAACTTATGCCCTGAATGAACTCATCTATGTAAAAGCTTTATCAAGTAATAGAGAGATCTGAAGAAATAGCCTAAAGAGACATCTTTAGGCACTCCTGTTTATCCTCTGTTTCCGCCATCTATTAAAAGGGAACTCAGGCTTCTTCTCTGCCAAGTGTAACACTGAATATTTATAGTTTCTACTGAATGGGGCCCGACCTTTTGCTACAATGGATCATAAAGAAGATATGGATCAAATTTCCAGCTAGACTGTGACTCATCCTTCATTTTTGTGAAAACATCTGTGCAGTGGAAAGCGTATTTGCCTAATTTGTTTTGAAGATGTGATTAACCAATAAATCTGAGGTGAAGGGGGTTTTCAGATGCCTAACTACTACATTCGTAGCAAGTGCCCTTTGTGTGAAGGACCACTGGTGCAGCTGTCTGAGTGTGCAACGCACTTACGCGTAAACGGAAGCTGGGCTTGAAAGTCTGAACCTCCATTTGGCATTTGCTGCTTCATAAAATAGCCTGACGTACCTTGGGTAGCTACTTAACTGCTTTCAAGGTATAATAAGTATTATTTATCAGCCCATTAACATCTTGTGGACCTAGAAGAATACACTTCTAAGTCTTCTGGTGGCTTACATAAGGCTTACTTATGTTTTAGTTGTTTAAACTCAACTAACTCATTTCGTTTAGATTAACTCTAGTTAAACCCTATTAATCTACACAGAGAATTTTTTATTACTTCCCTTCTGCCCTCCCACCCTGAGTTAAAGATATTCTGAAGCAGCTAGGAATAAATCTACATGTCACAATTATGTGCTGTAGGAAGTATATGCTATTCCTTTTCTTTTGGATGCTTAATATTGGATATTCCAGAAGGCAAAGCTATATGGCTCAAGGGGTTAAAGTAATGGAGGCTCCTTCAAGGCTTTACATCTGCTGTGTACGCATTTTTGTTGGATTGGCTAAGGGTGGCCCTTTGGCATTACACTGGGCCAATTCTCAAACTCAGTTTGTGAGCCTTAACTACTTTATCTGTATCCCAAGATCCATCAAAAGCAGAAATATTTTTAGGTATGAATTGCCCTTAATGTCCTTAAGATTAATTTATTTGAGTCAGAATGGTTTTGATATACAAAAAAAAAAAAAAAGGGAATGAGGCTTTCCAGCCAGCGTGCATTCCTTTCTGATGCACAATGAGGAGGAAAGGGTCCTTTCTGGGGTTAGAATAACACATCTTGTAAGTAAAAGGGCAATTTACCTAAGAGTGTGAAAACTAAATTCACACTTTGAAGATTCTTGTTATAATTTTTTCTGCCTCTGTGGTTTCCCAAACTTGGTAAATGAGAACAGAAAACATCAGAAATTATCAAAACTAAGCCTACAAAAAACTCTCTCATGCTTAGAGAACGTGGGTTATAAACCTAGTCCTACCAATAACAGCAGCAAAGCTGTAAAATTTGACTTCAGTTAGGGTCAAGGTTCAGCATTTTATCTGCCCTCTGGTGAAGGTATTTGATGAAATGATTAGGAAGTTAAATACATTGGCAAATGACCCCATCAAATAGAATGCAATTTAAATTTCAGCACCCTTAAACTAAGACAGACTAAGCCTAACTTCTCTGCTCTTTCAAGGGCAGCTGGTTTTTAGATGCTGTCAATTCAAACTTGCTCAGAGTAAATGACTTTTACACTTATGTCAGCTTGACACCTGGACCATTAACTGGAAATATTTACTATTTAGAGAGGCAACAGTAGCCCTTGTATATGGTATCATATGATATGATATGAATCAGATCACAAGATATGATATGATATGATATGATATTATCTCTCCTGATCTGGCATCCTAACCCAACGTTTGCAAGCAGCATTTAGCAAGCTTGATGTCAGCAAGCTAGTGAATTAGGACTCACTCATCAGATACATCCTTTGCCACTAATTTGCCCCACTTGCTCTCTACTTTTGAGCTAAGGCTCCAAGCAACTAATTAGTTATTAGGCAACATCAGCACCTGCATAGGTTTGCAATAACATTCAGGAGCAAAACAGGCACCTGAACGACTTAGAGATCTGTAAGCTGTGTATCAGCTGAAATGGCAGCCTTGAAGATACTGGTATTTTATTAGGTGTCTAACTGAACGTACAGACTTATGCCCAAGTACTTAAAGAGATGGGCCTTGGAAGCTGGAGTCTAGCCAGGTTCTTTGTAGAAAAAAAAAGGAGAGGGGAAAAAAGTAAGCAATTTTAAAATAAAAGTAAAAACTACAGGCCACCAATGACAGAGATACAAGGGGAAGACTGATACTTCTTATAGTCTACATGCCAAGGAATTTAGGGACTGGTATGGGCTCTGACAAAACAGAAAAAATTTTCACCTACTTTCCAAGATACACGTATTTTAGATAGAATAATGTTACTTCTCTGTGTATCAGGATACATTTACAATGTTAATAATATACTAAAGTAGTATTTGAATACTCAAATATGTCCAGTAATGTACATAAAACACATTTTTCAGGATATCTCTTTTATTTTCACCATTTTTTTTAACTCAGACAAATATATGACTTTCTTTATGCAAGAAAGATGTTTGAATCATAGAAATCTAGCCAACAATTACGAAGTGAGGTAGACCGTTGAGGATATTTGTAGAAAGTGAACATGTTGTTCACATTATACATACAAAATAGATATTAATGTATCTGAAAACCTGAAATTTTTATATTCTTACTATCAAAAGACCCTGGAATCGATAATATATTAAAAGACCCTAGAATAGAAACTGCATAACAGAGGTTGGAATACCATTTTGTAAAATGTATAACTGAATGGGAGAAGACATTTTGAATATTTAAAGGGTTGATGCAGATACTAGAACGGGTGACAATTTACTTGATACTTTCAAAGGTAGACTGCCCTGACTTTTACTTTAATATAGGGTGAAGGAACATTTAGGAACACATGATTAGAAAAGGGACAGCCACTGTATATTGACAAAGGGAAAAATATAGATAAAATCTGTTGGAGTGTATTGCTTAACTGGAAGATTAAGTGGAAACAGCTGAAATACTTGGGCTTCTTGGAAGTTTCTAACACTGAAACAAACAGAAAGATCCGCCACCAGGTCAGTCAGCACAGTCAATAGGACAAGAATATTACCAAGAGATTAAATACAGAATACCTGCAAACTTCTGCTCTAAAGATGGAGGAGAGCAGGTCTGCTGGTTAAAGTTCATTTGCATCCAAGCTTGGAGAAGCTCTGCTTTCAAAACGAATTCAATAAACACAGGCAATGTAATTTCAGTCAGTACTTCTAAGTGAATATGTGATTTATGTAATTGTATGAAAGTGGGGAACAGAAAGCACAAAGCTTAGGAATAAAAAAAAGTAATCAAGTGAGCCTGAGTGCAATGTAAAATGTCAGTGACAACTGGAATGTGTTACTTCATTTTGTTTTCTACTTTGGTGACAAAATGCATTGAAAGAAAGAAAAAACTGTTATAAAGAGATGTGACGTAGTAATACTGTTTGTATACATTGATAGTTTGATGAGATACATTACTCATTGCATACACTATATGAACAAAGAAATTATAGTTCATCTAGTTTAATATTCATGTTAGACAAAATTATCAAGACTATATAAAAGTACAAGCATGTTCTGTAATGATGACAAAGATCTTTTATCAGCTTGTCAAGTAAATTCAGAAGAGGCAGGTGAAACTGTAGCTGTAGATGATAAACTACAGTCTTTCCCAAAGTGACAGATACCATTTTCCTGGCTAAATTAGAAATAATATTTGAATGTTCTAAGAATGTGAGAATGACCATTTTTGTCCCTTCATTCTCCTTTCATAAAGTTAAGTAAAATTAGGGAAAATCATAGCATTTGAAACTTCTGAGTTAATCACTATAGTCTAGAGATTTCAATCAGGTCTTAGTTAAAAATTTCTTTTCTAAAGTGATGCCTTTTCTGTTGAATTTCTATCATAACCAGTAAGAGATCTTCTAAGGATTTAATGTCCTGTAACCTTTCTATTTTTAGAGAAGATAAAATTGCCTTTTTAACCCTTTGGCATTTACACAGAATCACAGAATGGTTGAGGTTGGAAGGGGCTTCTGGAGGTTTTCTCGTCCAACCCCCCATCTCATCTCAGGCAGGGCCACCTAAAGCCATTTTCCCAGGACCATATCCACATCAGTTTTGAATATCTGGCTCCAAGGATGGTGACTCCAAAACCTCTCTGGTCAACCTACTTCAGCACTCGGTCAACCTCACAATGAAAAAGTCTTTCCTGATGTTCAGAGTGAACCTCCTGCATTTCAGTGTGTGCCCATTCTTATCCTGTCATGGGCACCACTGCAAATAGCCTGGCTCTGTCTCCTTTACACCCTCCCTTCAAGTATTTATATACACGGGTAAGCCTCCCCCATGAGCCTTCTCTTCTCCTGGTTGAACAATCCCAGGTCCCTCAGCTTTTCCTCATAGGAGAGATGTTCCAGTCCCTTCTTCCCCTTACTGGTCCTTCACTGGACTCTCTCCAGTAACTCCATCTCTCTCCTGTCCTGGGCAGCCCAGAGTAGGCTGAGGGTTTTCATGGGGATATGTTACTGACCTTCTGTGATGGGTTAGCCTTGGCCCACACAGCTGCTCTCTCACTCCCCCTCCTCAGGGGCACAGGAGGAGAAAATAGGATGAGAAAGATTCTGGGATGAGATACATGCAGGGAGATGGCTTAGCAGTTACCGTCAGGGGTGAAACAGACTCAGCTTGGGGAAAATTAATTTAATTCATTATCATTTAAAATAGATTCAGGTAGTGAAAAACAAAAATACAAACATTTAAACAACCCCTTTCCACCCCCCTTTCCCAGATTCCATTGCACTCCTCTCCCCTCTGTGGCAGACAAAGGGGGTGGAGGATGGGCTTGGTTGTCCATAACAGCTCCTCTCCACCACTCCTTCTTCTTCACACTCTTCCCCTGCTCCAGTGTGGGCTGCAGTCCTTCAGGATAATCCTGCTCCACAACAGATCCTCCATGGGCTGCAGCCCCTGACAGTAAAACTCTGCTCCTGTGCCTGGAACACCTCCTCCTCTGACCTTGGTGTTACCTTTGCTGGTTTTCACTCTTGTTTTTCCTTTCTTCCTCTGCCTGCCCAGTGGTTTTTGTCCTTTCTTAAATATGTTTTCCCAGAGGCACCACTAGCTTGGCTGATGGGCTCAGCTTTGCCCTGCGGTGGGTCTGTTGGCTGTCATGGCTGTGTCCTGCATGGAGCAGCCAAGACCTCCTTCCACAGAGGCCACCCATGCAGCCCCCTGCTGCCAACACCGTGTTACAGACATGCAATACACCTTCCCTGGTCTCATGTGGCTGCTGTGTCAATATTGTCATCTCTACTTCTCTGCCCTCCAGCCCCCTGCCTGGTGCGTAATTGGGATATCCCCTCCTGCTGATGTCCCAAGGTTGGGCTACCCAGTCAGAGACGGAAAGCTTTCTCTGAGCACTTGCTGGCTGCCATTCCTAGCAACTGAATTTAGGCACTTAAATACTTTCTGAGGGTTTGGCTCTAGGTCATTTCTGCAAACTTAACCCTTACTAAGAAATTACAAATTATACCCTCTAGTGAGCTTTGGTTCACTCAGGCCTAGGAAGCTCTTCCTTTTCATTTTAATAGAGGTTTGCCCAAATACAAGGCGAAACCTCAATATGTGACCCTGTGCTTCTGTTCTTCTTTCAAAATTCCCAGTGAAATGTCCTTATTAGTAACTATAGCAAAAGAATTTTTTGGTGCCTTTCCTTTACTTACCAGTTTCAATAGCATAATGCAGACTTGGATGACTCGGACTAGTATTAGGTTAAACAGCTTTGATCTTATTTGTTTCCTTTTTCTTTATTTCTTGCATTTAAAAAATAAAAAGCCAAACAGACCTATTCAGAAAACCCCATCCACTTCTGAGTCTGCTGGACAAAGGATTTGAGAATAAAGTGAAAATATAATCAGAATTACTTGAAATGTCATGGACTTCAAAATAAAAAATACTGGGATAATTCCCACTCCAGATCAAAAGTCAAAACAAATCTGGTTTTCAGTGGATCCTACTGTGATACTGTGACTGCTCTTTACAGGACTGAAAGGGATAGCAAAGAATTATTTCATAGCAGCTCTGTTATGTATAACCTTTTTTTTTCTTTTTTTTTTTCTTACATAGGACCCTTTTTTCTTCCTTTGATTGATTCTACAGCACCAAGGGCAACAGACACGATTCAGAAATCCTGAAATTCTAAGTGTTAGAGGGGTTATTCCTGTTGCACAAATACAATAACTGCGGAGCTCATCGTGTGGAAGTGGAGCGTAAGGAGCAGCCGGTGGTAAAGACCCAGAAGTACATGGTGATAAAAGCACACTACGTTGTAGGGCACTGCAGCGTCAAAGACAAGAATCAAGAGCGCTCAATTAGGTGCCTGTAGCCTCCCGATTAAGGCAGGCTTCTAGAGCACAGCAAGCGTGGAGCTTAATCTCTTGTATTTGGTGAGGAAATTTAACCCAGGTCTCCAACCTGCTGAGAAAGCATTTTATATAAAATCAGTAATTTTCTATGCTCAGTTCTTTAGAAGAAGCGTTTCTGGCTTCCAGATAGACAGAAACACCTGCCTGATGCCTCACGAGAGATGTCAGAAGTCTAGGGAAGGGAGAGGAAGGGGTGGCTGTGAAGTCTGCTTTCCATGAAGGGTTTTTTTGTTGGTTTTGCCTATTTCTAGGTGGTTGCTTGCTCAATCTTGTTATTTTAAAGATTATTGTTGTAACACACCTACTTCTTCCATTGCATTGTACTGGAGATTATGGCTGTGACATCTGCATGAGTAACCAGAAGGGGCAGGACAATGGTGGGAGGAGGAAGAACAGGGAAAGCAGGTACCTAAAAGCTGTCTTCTGCAACTCTGACATTTGCATGCCCATCCTCTTCACTAATTCTAGTTCTTAGCCCCATTCTCCCAAAACTAAAGGAGAAGGTCAGCCTTATGGTTGAAAAGTGGTCAAAGAAATGGATCTGAACCCTCTCTGGGGGACTGCCACCACCGCGTAGGCTGTACTCCATTCATAGAGGAGCATCCTTCATCTTGTTGGCTCTGTCCCATGTTTCGTAAGAGGCTCACCACACTGAGAACAGGGAGCAAAAGCAGCGGTGTCTCCCTAGCTCAGCAACTGCAGGGAGGGACCCGATTCCCTGTTTCCTGCTCCCATAATCATATTGTTGGTTTATCCGGTTACTGTTTCATGTAAAATGCACACAAAGTCCATATTCAGGAAGTAGAGTTCAGCCCATATTTCAGTGACCATTTCAATAACGTTGTTCTCCTTTTTGCTTTCCCCACCCCTCTTATTTTTCCATGAAAAGTGGTTTTCTTTCCATAGAAGGAAATGAGAAATTCCCCCCCCTTCCCCACCCCNNGAAATTATAAATTCCCCCCCCTTCCCCACCCCCCACCCCCCCCCCCCCCCCCACTTTCTTTTCCATCTGCCTTTCCCTTGCAAGTAGCTTTTTTGCTTGGGTACTTTTCTGGGACATGGGAGGTGTGGTTTAAAGCACCTCTGAAATTTGGAGAGAAATCCTCTAAGCGTTACTTCTCAGCCAGAGGAGGTGCTGCTGCCACCTCCTCCAGCGACTGCTGATGCACAGAGCTATGGACCCTAAGCAAAGCCAGTAAGAGGAACACTTTGTTTGTGGGCTCCAGCGTAAGATAGGTCACCTAACCTTGGCAAGAATAAGGACACTTCCGATATATGAAAATAAAAAAGAGGCTAGTCAGGGACATTAACTTTAAACATACAGGTGCCTATGGGCACTGTACACCTCAAAAGATAATTGGCAGATTTTGTGATGATTTTGAGAACTGAAGTTTTGGATTTAGGCATAGACACCCCACTAAAGCCCTACCTTAAGCATCTAAATCCTTTGGGGTCTGGAACAAAGGGCACGAATTATGCAAACCATGTAGCTGACATTTGCCTTGGGGGTAAGTGAAGAGAGAAGCGTAAGAGAAAGGAAGCTTGAAATAATGCCAATTACCTGCTTTGAACATTAAGATGAAGGAAATTCAAGCTTCACTGTTCGAGCTTTTACAATTTATTTGAAAGTTTCATTCTATTATCTTTTCTAAAATGCGGCAGCGAAAACAGTAAACGTAGGAGTGAAAAAAAAAAGTGGGAAAAAATTAAACTTATATGCCCATAGTCTAAATCAGAAGTGCCTAAACACTGCTGTCTACAGCCTGAGGATCCGTGTGTATAAAAGATAGCTAGATGAACAACTGCACTGAATTAAATAGAATGTAGAGATATAAATACAGATGCATGGGTCAGAATTTGCACCTTGAATTTCTTAACTATAAAGCTGTTACTTCATTTACTTTTGATTGTTGCCTGTTTAGCTACGAGGCAGGACTGTTTGCCCTATGTATTATATTACCTGTTGGCCACCATCGCTATGGAGTTCTGAATTGAGAAAGGGTCCATGGAATATTATAAAGACAAAGTAATAATGAATATAGAAGTCTGGTGCAAGCAGCACAGCCACCCCAGCAGCTAAGCAGCAGCAAATTCATTAGGTCTCTGGGTATATATTCCGTTTTTCTTCAACATAAATGCAGTAATTACCAAACAGGTATTCCTGTCCTAGTCATGCCCCAGCCACAACTAAAACATAAGATCCAAGTGAACACATTCACTTCACAAAATCCATTTCTGGTTCACACAGACAGCATCCCCCCAGTCCACATGCAGTGGTGATTAGAGGACCACCCTTTTAGGTACAAACCATTTAGGCAAAGCATAGCTAGAAGAAATGAAGAACCTAGGGAAAGCCAGCATGCGACCATAGTGAACAGGCAGTACAATGACAAACATCAGTCAAACCAAACCAAAACAGTGACCATGGCTGCATGTAATGGAGTAAAAAATAATACTGCAGGTCTAATAACTCCTTTGTGCTCAGGTGGAATATTGTGTCCAGTTCTGGGCAATAACAGCACGACAGGTTCATGGGCAGGAAAATGAAATGCTGAGAGAAGAAAGATTTCTGTATAAGAAGTAAGCCATTTTAGAAGAGAGCCGTTTCAGGTGAGAGATGAATAACATGGGCACATTGTGAGTAGGACCGAGGTGCTTGTTTTTCTTTACTCTACCCGGAGAACAGCTCTGAATTTTCCACATTATCTGAACGCACTGCATTGAGAGGAAATACTGTTTTCACATGATGCATAATCAAATCCTTGCTGAAAACCAGCATTTTGCCCATGAGGTTTGTAAGACTCAAAGTACGTGTTGATGTGGCTAATGAGAGACACCATCATTGCTGGACATGGCTTCACCAAAAAAAAAAGGAATAAACCCCTTCATGCTTCAGTGCAGAAGACAGACTAACAAGCAGAAGCCAGGGAGAAACTTTCCTTTACATATAAGAACAGAAACTAGAATATGAATTTTACAACTCAGAGAGAGAGAGGTTGTTAACCTGTGTGGAGCAGTGTTCTGTGTTTTCCTACATAAAGATGACCAGGGTTGTGAAGGGCTTTCTATTTAAAGAAAGTACATAAATAGGTGATAGGCCTTCAACATATCAGAGTACCCCTTAAACTGCCAGATCTGATACACAATTAAGATTCAGCAGTGCTAGAGCAATGGCTTTACCCCTCCCCGCAATGGGAAGGAAAGAGCTCTGGTGCTGGAACAAGAAATGATGTTCTGATCGGCTGGTTTTGCATTGCCACTTTTGCATTGGCTCCAAGTCAAGAGTGTTTGCAGCAGTAGGTATACCTAAAAGAGATTTAAGAACAGCTGTGATTTTTTTATTTTTTTTTTAAATATTGCTGTCATGTTTCATCAGATCTGCCAAGCCTCAGCTAAAGGAATTAACCAGGCAATTTGGCATAAGGAAGGAAGTGGACTAGGGTGTGTCTAGAACTTGTCTCCCAAGTCACTGAGCCAGCATTGCTAGTGTTAATGTTCCTTTTTCCAAATGCTCAATAGTCATGAAAAACATAAAGGGAAATGACACCTGGAGGATAAAATGTACATTTCTTATAACAAAAGCTTCTACTATCTCTATTTTTTATATTTTTTCTTTTATCAATCGTCTTCTTACAATGTAAGTCACATACCAAGGATTTTTATTTATGATTATTTTGAAATAAAATTGCCAAGTTACATTTCTGAGCCGATAAAAACTAACAAACTTTCTAGCAACAATTTAGGCTTCAAATTGAAGTAATTTTAGTGGTGTAATACATGTTCTGTTTTATATCTAGAGAAGAAATTTTCGATACAAAATAATATTCTACATTACAGAGTTTACAGTATTTCAAGACAGGAGTTAAAGCTAGAAATCTCATTACCAGGGGCTGCCATCTCTTTGCTGCTCATTGCTCTTTCACATTCTCAGCAAAATCATCCCTAACAGATCATAGAATCATAAAATAGTTCCTGTTGGAGGGGACCTTTGAAGGTCATCTAGTCCAACGCCCAAGATATCCAGCCAAGGGAAAATATTATCCCTTCATGCCATCCTAGAGCAGTCCTTAATGACAACTCTGATTTCATTCTCATGGGACTGGTTGTCCTCTCCTGGGCAATGGATCTGAGTAGTCCCAAAGCCATGCATGGAATTATGTCCCTAGTACAGGCAGAATTCACTCGTCCATCAGACTGCTCTTCTCTACATACAGACTCATTTACTACTGTGGAGAAAAGGCTTCTCTATATAGTCCTGCGGTGTTGGAGTGAACTTCTCATTGGTTTTCTCCTGAAAAAGACAGTGAGCAGCCCTGATACAAAAAGAAAATATTTTTAAAAGAATAGTTCTTCTGAGTAACTTAAAATGAATAATCAGCGGGTTAAAAAGTACTGATGCTTTCTCTTTTATTTCTTTACTCCCTCCTGCTCAGTTTTTATTATCTTTGAGAACTGTGTTAGTTATGAAATTGCCCCTTTTGAAACCTTAGGGGTTTCTTCTACTGTCTAAAACTTGTATCACTTAACTCCTTGTGCTTCCTTTCTAGTTACCTTCAAAGGTTTATCAGCAGGACTAAACTGAATATAAGGTTTGGGACATACCAGTATTTTCTTTCTTTCTACATGAAGGATGTGATTCTAAACCAATTCCATTTGTTGTCATTTATGGGTTACGTGGTTTTATCTATTGCAACTTTTTCTCAGTTCTCTGTGTGATTTGACAAAGAAATGTATACTTGTTGTAGTGTCATCCTATGTTTGGATGTTTTTTTTTTCTTTTCACTTTTTAAAAATAGATTCCCCAAATCAATTTTCTTCAGCCTTTTCTCAGCATGTGAATGAGAGTAAAACTCTAAATTGGTTCTCATCTATATTAGCATCTTCTTTTATCTCTCAGTAAGTGTTCTTCAGTTTGAGAAAGTAATCTCCCAGATTTTCATTTGCTTCACACTTCATTCTGTATGCTTTTAGTCTGGAGAAGAGGAGGCTGAGGGGAGCCCTCATCGCCCTCTACAACTGCCTGACAGGAGGGGGGAGCCAGGTGGAGGTCGGCCTCTTCTCCCTGGGAACAGGCGATAGGACGAGGGGGAATGGTCTGAAGTTGCACCAGGGCAGGTTTAGGCTAGACATTAGGAAAANNTCAGCCTCTGGAATGGGCTGCCCAGGGAGGTGGTGGAGTCCTCATCCCTGGAGGTATTTAAAAGAAGGGTAGATGAGGTGCTTAGGGACATGGTTTAGTGGTGGGATGGCAGGGTTAGGTTAACAGTTGGACTCGATGATCTTAAAGGGCTTTTCCAACCAAAGTGATTCTATGATTTTATGATTCTTTTCTGGTAGCCTCTGCATTGTTTTGGAATAAGCCAAAAGTTTCTCATAGCAATATAAATCAGAAGACGGTTTCCCTTGCTTTCCGAAGGGTGATTATCAGAACATGCTCACTGATCTGCATGTCAGGCTCGTAAGACATTCATTTGCTCATTTAAAGGATACAGTAAATGAGGAATTTCCCTAGCAGGTTTTAAAATGGCAGATACATTCTTCAAATGAGCCATTTCTCTTTCAAGGAGACTATAAATCTCTGACACAGTTATCCCGAGCGTCTTTTCTGAGCTGGGCATTGATTTTTCTTAGTTATTTTTATGTTTTGTTATGATGTGGTGATGACATCAAGCTCATTTCCCCTACTTCCCTTGAAAGTGGGAAACACAAAGTTTTTCTATATTTTTTTCTTTTCATCACTGGTTACATTTAATTTATCACTTTAACAAGTCAGTGAATGCATTCATTTTTATAGCTAATCAAAATTTTACATCAGTACACTAATTGCTGTTATATAGTGACACATATTTTAGGAATGTGGAAAGATAGGAATAGAAAAGTCAGTTGGGATGAATCGTTCCTCTGACCCAGCATCCTGCCTCTCATAGCATACAGGCTCTAAGGAATATTCCTTAAGGAACTAAAGTGCAGGAATATTCACAGTGGGCAATTACGAAAAAACCTTGCTCACAGCGAGAAATTTGTGTTCATTAGTGAGTAAGTTAGTTTGTGACTGGAGACACAGTGATTTTATAAATGACTTACTATTTTTACTCCAATAGATGTGATATTGCTGATGTCTACATGGGACATTGTTTAGTGATGGGATGTCAGGGTTAGGTTAACAGTTGGACTTGATGGTCTTAAAGGTCTTTTCCAACCCAAACGATTCTATGATTCTATAAATGTATGTGCTTGTAAACTGTTATGCTTGAGCTCTGGGATGGTGCATTATCAGTTTATATCCAAACCCTACATATTTGTGTGCTAAGCCTATATTAATAGTAAGTGATAACAATTTACGTCCCTTCTTTCTCCTTGTCTCCACAATAAATTTGCCTGTCTGACTCTCATCTGAACCAAGCACAGCACTGAACTTGGGAGCCTTGTCTTGCTGCCTGGGGTAGCGGGGCTGGGGCTGCAGGAGGACCCGCTGCCCCGAGGGCAGAGATGGGGTCCCAGGCTCAAGGAACTGGGCACTGGGGGGGGTGGCAGCAAAGGCATCAGGGCCTCTCTGCAGTCTGAGAGCTGCCTAAACCATCACAGAAATGGTGCCTGCTCTCTTATCTACGTACGTGCTTGCACGGTTCCAGCACAGAGCCAAATCTTAAGGCTTGGTGGCAGTGAGATCTACCACTAAGCTTTGCATACTTTTTCCCCCACTCAGGTTTATGTTGATTAACTTTCAGTTTCACAAAAGGCTTGCTTGTTCCTATATTAGGAGAAAATGTAACTGTAAAGAAAAGCACATGCATTTTTTTCAAATAGCATTTGGTATTTTATATAGTCTCATCATATCCATTTAAATTTATCTCTTTCCCAAGGTAGACAATCTCAGCCCTGGCAATCTCTCATCACAGAAATTGTGCCATGCTCTTAGCAATTTTCATCACCTATTTCTACATCTCCTTTATCTCTTTTTCAAATAGATTGACCAGGGTTGAGCACATACTGTAGCTGAGGGCACATCACTGACACTATAATACTTTCAAAATGACAGTCTGTTCCATCCTTTTACATGATAATATCTTATTTGTTGCTTTGGGTTTTTTTGACCACTGCTGTACAGATCTTCCTTCCATGGCTTTCACAGTAAATTAGGAAAGCAGAACCCATCTGACTTGTTCAAGTAGATGCTTAGGATCAGCAGTATCACCTTATAGACAATACAGTATTTCATCTGTCATCATGTTGCTCATTTGTCTCTCTGGCATTCCTTGCCCTTTAATTTACCTTAGGTTTTACCTTATTTTGAAAAATCCTATTTCATTCTTCTCTTCCATTTCAGAAGCGTGCCCCACACCATTAATGTAAAAAACACCCTGCTTCCAGACTGTTCGTTAAAGGAGAAGGTCAACATGGGCAGAGTTACTACAGGCATTTGTGGTTCAACATTGCCTATCATAAACTTATTTTGAGTTTTATTTGTGTGGCTCAGGTGTGAAAATCTAATGCTACCCAGACATGTGGCCGTTTGCCAGACCCTGTCAGCCTAGTAAAGCACTTGTATACCCAGAGGGATGGCCTGGGGATGTGTGGAGGTATAGGTGACAGTGCCAGCTAGAGCATCTGCTTTTCATGTCGCAGTGAGAAGATATTCCTAGCTCACTGATAAACCAGGCAGGACTACATGCAATTTTTTTTTCTATTCAATGTCTGATATGGTACATCCTCTTTGATTCATACGTTGCAAATTTTCAAAGCTGGTTCTTTCTTTTCAAATACTTTTTGAGCTGTCATTTCTTTTTCAAAAGCCATCAATTTTTAATAAAAATTCTTCTCTTCTCATAGAATAAAAAATAAAAGAAACAAAATGTCTCTCTTCCTTTGCTTCTAAAAAGAAAAAAAATGTGTGTGTGTATTTGCGTGTATAAAATTTTTGGTGTTTGCCTTCTTGATTTTTGTTTCAAAGAAATGAAATCACGCTTTTTTTTTTTTTTTTTTTGTAGGGACAGTTGGTAGTAAGGTTTTTGCTATACAGCATTGAATGCTGTTAACAAAACCTGACAATGTTCTGAGTTTCTAGGAAATGAATTGTCATCTTCATGCTTGGATGCCCGAGACTAGATATTTTCTACATGTTGCTATTATCCATCCTAGGGGTAGTTCTGTTGGTTTTGACATCTCACTCTTGTAAGTGCGATTCTGAATCAATGGGTCTTAACATCTTACCCATGTTGTGGGATGGTTTGACATACCTGATGATTTCTGCAGGCAAACCCAAAAGTTAGCCTTCAGTGGTGTGCTTTCTTGGATGCTACAAATAAGCATCTAGTTTTGACATCCATACTTGTGAAAGGAGAAAGCACTCTGTAAACAGCTCATGAAACAAAAAGTTTATCCCAAGTCTGCCTTTGCACAGAGTGGATTTCATTTAGATATAACATTTGTCATGCAGTAGATTTACAATTCTAAATTCCTTAAAGGGAGTAGGAAATTTTATATAGGAGATTGAAGGTCATTAAAAGAAACTCTGTATTGATAAATAGTTCTACTCAGCTTTCCATTGCCACCTTCAAACAGGGTTAAAAAGAAGCATCATAGAAATCACAGAATCACAGAATCACAGAATGGCAGGGGTTGGAAGGGACCTTGGGAGATCACCCAGTCCAACTCCCCTGCTAAAGCAGGCTCACCCAGAGCAGGTTACACAGGACTTTGTCCAGGCGGGCTTTGAATATCTCCAGAGAAGGAGACTCCACAACCCCCCTCGGCATCTTTTGCACTCCTTTGTTTCCTAAGACAGGCTTTGACTTTGTGAAGGCTGAGGTTGGTAGAGATTGTCCAGTCTTGGAAATATTATTCTGACAAGTTGATAGAACCCTGTTTTCCCCTATAAGACTGTAAGCTGCTTAAAGATATTCAACAAAAAAATCCATAGGTTCTATAGTGCTTCCAAGATCTAGATTTCCCTTATTTCACCTGGCAATGTTTCATGACCAAAATAAAAGCACCTTTTAAAATGAACAAGTAACGGTGCTGAAATATGTCTTAAATTGAGAGCAACTAGCATTTAGAAAAGAAAAATCAGTTCTTACTTTCACTTGTGGTTGAATGAATGGAAGTTTGGGGTTTGGGTTTTTTTTCTGTTGGGTTTTTTTATTGCCTTTCCTTTCAAGAACCACTGATAAGAGAACAAAACAAGGCCCAAAGAACAGACAAGAGTGAATGATGGATACCAGAACTTCTAATCCCTTCTTCTCTGTGAGTTTTAGTTCAGAGAACTGCTTTAAGTTCGGGAGAGGGGGGGGCAGGAGAAGTCTTGAACTTCTATGTTGACACTTCAGAACCAGTTCAATGGGCGCTCTTGCATTTCATTTTGCCACAAATTTTACCAGCATCCAGAGCAGCACTGCTGGTACTCTACCCTCTCTGACCCTATGGAGATCATATTGTAAGTATCCCATCATTGATTCTGTTAATCAAATATAGCTATAGACCAGATATTAAGAATAAAAATAAACAAAAGCTTATTTTCTCTGGGTTTTGTGGATAGCCAAGTGTTAAATGCGAAAAGCCTTCTGATATTTTTTTCACTCAGAATTAAAATTCAAGTGAAAGAATTAACCTATCTGCCTCTATGCTCCACAGGGATTTTTATTATTCAGATTTATTCATTAGAAGACTTGCTATTCATGTTTGCTCTATTTGCTTTCATTAAATGTTTGGCATTAGGTGCCTTCCTATTGCATTGCTAACTAAAAAATAAAATAAAAAAGTCTGAGTGCTGTGATATAAAATTCATATATCCTGACCAATATAAATGATGTATTCTTTTAATAGAAAATAGGAGGGAGTAAACCATAGCAGGCAAATACAAATTAAAAAAAAAAAAAAAAGTGAAGATGTTTATGGTCACCGAAGCAAAAACTCCTTCTTGTGGAAACATATAAGCTGCACCTGCATCATTATTTGTATTTTGAAATACTGCAATTTGTTGTTTTTCATTCATTAAGCACATTTACAAAAAACACAGTTAATTCAAAGAGATAAAAATGTATTCTTCTTTCACAGGCAACAGAATAAATGTGGTTCCCAGTACGGTGCAATACCAACCTACTCAACGCTTCTATTAAAAAAATCGTGGAAAAGAGTTGTTAGTGAAAAAAAAAAAAATCCTCCAGCTGTTGTTCCCTTAGCTTGAAACTAGTTCTCTAAAAGTCACTTGAAATTTTGTTGTTCCTTTCTTTGGGATTAATTCCTGCCTGGCAGGGCGGCCCTCCTGTACCAGGGCGGCTGGCTGCCATGGTCTGTCAATCCATGTGCCCAGGTGTCCCCTCTTTCGGCCCGAGGTTAATCCTTAAGCAAACACTTGGGCTCAAATCTTGCAGGTTTGGGTCTGGCAGCTGTAATGGCATGCACCCCAAGGCCGGCTCCACCTCTCCCTCTCTGCAGGCATCCCTCTGGATGCTGGTCTGGGCACGCTGGCTGGCGTCCCTGTGGAAAGGCTTGGGTGACTCTGAATTTTCAGTTCTCTTTTACCTGCCCTGTGAGGTGTCCCCAATAGTCTGTGCTCAGCAAAGCCACCTTCATCAGAAGACCCCCTTTTTCTCCTGCTGCAAGGAAAGGCAGGACATGCTGGCAGCAATATGGACACAAAGCTCCAAGTCCCAGGACCAACCTGTGCCACCAGACTTCTCCAGGGTCACTTGGCAGCAGTCACAGGTGTAACCTCTGTCTTATCTTGCCTTATCTTGGACTGTATGAAGCAGAGCCACTGTCATGAAATAATAAATTCTGATAATCTAATTTCTGTGACAGGTATCTCTGGTGATGTCTGACTCCTTCAGCCCAGGAGGTTCAGCGATTCCAGTAGCTATCTAACACTGCATCACCACATCATTCTCCCCTCAGACTTTTTTCCTGTCCTCCTCAGACTCACAGTGCCATGCTGTCAGTGTAATTAGTTCTCCTCAGTCAATCACAGAGGATGCTTGAACTCCAGTGGCCAGTCGGTGCACACGAACACCAGCTCCTGGCCAGCGAATACATGCGGGGCCAAGTTTAAAGTTCTATTCAGGAAGAAGAGATATATCGAGGTGAAGCTGCTTAACCCCCATTAACTCCCCAGCAATCTCCAGGCTGAGTTTGGGCTCATAAAATATAGGTCAAACCATTTCTAAACAAACAGCTTTGTAAAAACAAGGGCTGCGCGTGGGGAGCAGCCAGCCCTCGGCAGAGGCACCGGCTCACCGGGGCAGGGCTGCCTGAGCCAGGGCTCACCCTCCACCTCATCTTAATACATTTGGGTTTAATCAACACTAAATTGGATGGTCTGTGAGCCTGCCTTTGGAGCTCATATTTCCCTAACCCTTTGCCCTGGTGCTTTCTTATGTTTACATGCTCACCGGTGAGCTCTATGTAAGGGCAGTTCTGTCCAAAGACTTTAAACTGCTTTTCCAGGACAAAGATGGCAGTAATGAATCGAGCAGCGTTAACGAAGGGCAGTGAAATGGCGTTCAACCCCCCGCCTTCCCCAATCCCAGAATAGTCATTAATGTTAATAGGAGTCTCTTCTGTGCCCCTCTGCTCCATATGCAGCGAGCTCAGAGAGCTCACGTCTCATCGCGGGAAGCACGGGAGGGACCAGGACAGGGCTCCTCGGGGCACTTGCAGTCACCTTCAGTCCCTCAGGCATATTCCCAGTGGATCAAAGGTCAGTGCAGATAGAAAATCTCCATTAGTTACTTCTTAAGAGTATAATCACAGCACTTATTGCCACTTATTTTGGTTCAGTAGCATGAATCCAGAGAGACCAGCTAAAATTAGGACCTTCTGGTATAAAAAAAAAAAAAAAAAAAGAAAGAAGAAAAGAACAGTGACATAATTTTAAACCCAACAATGATAACACTACGTTTCCTCAAAATAAAATTGTTAGTGCTTTTATGTAACTAAATGAAAAGAAACAATCCCTGGATAAGCATTTGTGCAAGAGAGGTCAGATATTTTGGTCACTTCATTTGTGTTATTTTGTCACCTTTTTTTTTTTTTTTTCCTACTTTAAAAAGGGTTGAGGGAAGCTCCTGTACTAGTGATTACAGAAATGGGAGCCTGTTAGGCAAGAAACGATTATTCTAGTCACATGCTGAGCTAGTATATTCTAGGAAAATTTACGCATGAAAATAGAAGGTTGCTTACATTCCAGGATAATCTCAGTTACTGTTACTCTTCACCTGCATAATTGCCAGCTTTTGAACAAAAAAAAAGACAAACCAAAGCCCAGACTGAGGAAGAAACCCATGTACAGGCCAAGGTCATTTTCCTGCAGAGCTGATGCGACTCGGAGCCTCATGTGGTTCCCAGGAGGAGTGGAGCAAAGCTCTGGCCCAGAGCAGCCGATAGTGCCAATGTGCTTCAGATCAGGAGACACGTGAAGGTCTTGCTGCTTGAGCCTACACCTAGCATGAACATTAATTCCTGAAGAGCACAAATATTTGCTTTTAACTTATTGATCAGAGGTCACCAAGAGACATTAATGAAGATCCCAAAGACTTGTATTTTAGCTCAAATTCAGTCTTATGTTAATATTAAGTCAGTCCTGAGTTGTTGCCTTTTTTATTTTGATAGTTATACTTGCATTCTTGGCAAAGTGTGGAATTATTTATATTTATGTGTACTTTGTAAGATAAATTATATAATATTTGAGAAAATCACAGTGATTTGAAAAAGCATATGCATCAGTAGAATCCACGTTTGCCTGACAGACCACATCTGTAAATTGTATACTTCCCACCTTATTATAGTGTTCCTTCAAATACCATCTAAAGGTTTTATATGAGGGAAGAGGGTTATTACCTCCCAACAGAGGAGATATATCAGACCTGTCAAGACATTCCGCAAGCATCTCTATATATTAATACTGTATGTATGCTTGGTCTGTGCTTTGCACCAGAGATAATCAGGAAAAAGGTGATGGGGTGAATAAGAATAAGGTTCTCAAAGGGTCAGGAAGGAGGAAGGAGAGAGGACTCTAAGTGGTAAGTAAGTGTGAAATGCAAATCGTGTCTAGGAAACACAAAGCAGAAGCAAAGAATGGGAAATTTAGATACCAGTGCCTGATGTGAGGAAAAGGAAGCCTTAGGGGCTTGCGAGTGGCATAACAGAAACACAGAAAAGGTGATACCACAGCTCAGGAGCATACAGGAGAGCAGGTATCCAGGTATCCAGGCAGAGGAAGCTTAGAGGAGAGGAAAGAAAAAATAAAAGTTGAACAGGCAGATAGAAACTGAGAACCAAAAAAAAAAGTGTGGGAATCACAGGGTATAAGGAAGAAAGTAAAAATAATGGTGAAAAATGGCCAATCAGTATCAGCAGAATTGTGAATCACAGGAGCTGTAAATTGGTGTGGTACCAAATCCGTCAGGTGATTGCACAATCAGTAGGCATCTCTGTAAAAGTACTGGCAGGAGATCAGTACGCCAGGGGAGCCAGGTTCATCTTTTACACGACCCCCAGTGAACTCGCTAGATTTTCACTCGGGATGAAATGTGCCCCAGGAGATAGGCTGCTCTGGAGATTTCAAATCAATAAGCAACAGGGTGGATAATTGATATGGCAGTTAATAAATGGGGATTTTATGGTAATAACAATGATCTCTAGGTAATGAAATCATCTGTCTGGCAGCAAATCATCAACAGCAGATGACTGTAGCACACCACAATAGATTATCTTAGAATGAAATATAAAAAAAATCATAATTCCTTTCAATATCTATTAGCCACAAACAATTAAAATGACCCCAGATAGAAACTGGACACAGATGTTAAAAACAAATTAAATGGCAGGGTAATTAAAAACAAGTGGATGTTGCAGTAGCCAGGTTATCAAAAGTGACAGACTGGACAAATGGTGTAATACGGAGCTTGAATGCTTCAAAACAAGGAGGAGGTCAGAAGAAGAGTGAGGGACGTGGCACAGCTCATCCTGAAGAAGAGCCAAGCCCACAGTGCACCTAGCACAAGCCCTGCAGGCTCATGTGCCGAGGGCTGTGAGGAAAAGATAATTCTGTTGCCCTGCAAACTGACAAAAAACAAGTTGGGATTTTTTTGGGGTTTGCATTGTGTGTGTAACAGTAGAGCCTGATGACTGCTTCCAAGTCGCTTTTTTGGGTACAATGGGTTCCCAGGGGCATGTGCGAACGTAGGGGTTTTGGTGACTCCCTGGCAGGGGTGATGCAGTATTTGGCCCAGAAGGATTGCCAGGGTGGGCAATGAAGCTGGCAAGGGCCTGGGTCCTTCTGCAGCTCCCCCTGCAATGCCACCATCCAGCTGGGTGCTGGGTGCCACATGGTGCCACCACTGGCAGACCTAAAATAATTTCTGGGAGGGCGGGGAAAATGCTAATCTCCTCCCTCCCCTTGGGCAGCTTTAACAACCTGTTGTTCCCAATTAATAGTTTTACTAAGAATATTTTCTGAGATCCTTGTGCTCTACTTCCTCAGCGCGGCTAACAGAGAAAACGCATGGATATACTCTCACGTGGTCGCATGGTTGTCCCCAGTGCAGTTCCCCCCAGTACCAGTTTCAGGCTGCAGGCTGCTGCGGGGAGGTGTGGATGGGCTCCGAGGGCAGCGGATGCTCTCGGCACCAACCCTGGCTCCACGCTGATGCTGCCTGCACCCACCCTTGGTTGCAGCAGAAGCAGCCATCCCACAGTCCCCTCCTCTCTCAAATGGAGTTGGAGTGACATTCCCAGCATCCTGTAAGCGTGCCCGGTCGCCAGCTTACGGACATCTGTGGCAGGCGCTTTTCATTGCTCCAGGTAGTATCATTCCTGCATGGGATGGAGAGCCATCCCTAACTCCCTTCTTCATCCCAATGATTGCTGAAGGACATGAAAATGCTGTCAGTAGCAGATGCCAGTGTTCAAATACCTCAAGGTAAAGAGAATAATTTGAGATTCAGAAGATAAAAGTTACCTTTGCCTCATTCAGAGCAGGGATGTGCTGAAAGTTTTACTGTCATTTACATCAGGACAATACCCTTGTTGCATGTGCAAGGGTGGGTATCGAACCTGTATTTTCAACATTCTCAGAGAAATTGCAATCACGAAAGGACTGGGTAAAAGATGGAGAGCTATTCCTTTTCTTCTGGCTAATATGTGAGCTCTGTTGTAACTGATCCATAAAAGGAAATAAATGATTTAAAACTACCTGCAACATTTTGTACTGAATTAAATGTTCATATTGTTCCTTTTTGAGGTGACAGAGAAGGGTCAAGGCTTGGGGGGGAAAAGTGGGAGGAGGAGAGAAACAACCACAAATACCTACTCTTGGTTTGACCCAAAGAGTGTTTTCTGAGGCAGCAAACTGAAACATTTCTTTGCATTTTCCTGTGTGTATGTTTTTCTTCCACAGCACAGGTTGAAAGTGACAACCATATCACATAACACATACAATGTGTAAAAACGCTTTTATAAAATGGAGAGACAAGTATTTGTCATGAAGAAATAGAAACACCCCTAACACCGGCCATTTTTCCAACGCAAATTTTTTTTAAAGGTTCATTTTTCAATTCACATTTTTTGTTTCACTCTCCTATTCCCAAGGAACACTTTTGACTTTCTTTCAGCTTTTTCATCATCTGAGCCCAGAAATAAGCTCCTGGCAGCTGAGGAACCACAGACCACCTCACTGGCGTGCTGCGGGGCTTCCCACGTGTGGAGTAGTGCTCCTGCTGCAGAGCCCACAGGCCACCGTCCCCCTCTGCTGCCGCCCGTGTGGGTTCCGTACACGAGCTCTGCCCCCAGCCATGGGGCATTTGTTCCTACAGGCAGTAAGGTGTTTGTCATGGTGCAGAGCCACAGTCCTCCAGAGCTGCAGATTGAGGCTGAAAAAGAGGAAAAGAGGGCAGCCAGATGGTGGGAGCCAGGGTCTGCTCCCATCCCAGAGCGTGGTCCAGCTGCCCTAGGGTCCTGCCTCTGAGAGTTGGTTGATACCTCCTGGTCTTGGGCATTTAGACACAGACTGTGAGTAATAGGATATATTAATAAAGATAATTTTTTTTAAAGCATTGTCTCCGCAGTCCCTGTATTTTGGTCTTTTTCTGCTAACTATCCATGCCGTCCACTCCTGTCATGGGCAGGTCTTTACTGCTGCTCTCACACCTTCATCATCTGCTCCACAGAAAACTTCCCAGAGTCCAAATCCCCCAGTTTAACTGGACATCGCCTATATAGAGTGTTGCCTTGATGGAAGGCAATATATAAGCAGCACTATCTGGAAGAAATAAAGGCAAATAAACTGCTCACAGGAGCAATGAAGGAACCTTTAACTCAAATCTGAAGAAAACTCCAGCAAAGGCATATCAAAGGATGAGTCTGTCCTTGCCATAATAGCACACTGTATTTCACAAAGACAGCAAAGAAACAACGCTGACAGGCTAAATATTTCTCTGGTATCTTTAGTAGCTCCAAGCCTGATGGCACGTTTTGATTTCAGATCCCTAGAACACACATAGACTCGCTGCCAATTGATTTTGGAATGATAAAGGGAGAAGAATCAGGCAGTTTAGGTGCTTGCAATTAAGTGAATACCAGACCTGCTAGAACAAAAAATCAGAAGTGCCAGTGTGGTGGGACCCTCTGATAGGTTAGGTTTAGGAGTCAACCCTGAAAAAACTATTTTTGAAACTTTTGATATTCAAGTGTGACCTTCAAACTTGCCTCGTGGTAGTGGGACTTTGCTCCTACTGAAGTCAGTAAAAATAATCTTGTGTAGGGCACTTCTGAAAAAATGCAGCCCCCTTGCTGCTTTCCCAATAAAGACAAGCAAACCTGAAGTAAGATTTAAAAATTGCTCCTGTTTAATTTAATAGGAAAGGATGACCTTTTTGGAAGCAACCTAAATAATCCACAGTAGAGCACAATTCTACAGGGCTTCCTGTAAAATTTCATAAGCAAGACTGTCATTGTTTTTATTTAATTAAACCCTTCCACTCTCTTCTACATGGATATAAACCACTGCAAGAATCCGCAGAGTCCACAGCTAAGAATAATTTAATTTCCTCAGATAAAGGCTGCCTTTTCTGGATTTCTTTTGAAAGCTTTAGAATCACAGACACCGTTAATGCTGAAAGAAGGCTGTTGACACTCTCAGAAAGGAATTCGTACAAATCTACTGCCGGGTGCAGTTGTAGGGGTCTCCAAATCATACAGCTTTTCCTTCCTTATGTGACAGACACCCCACACCGGGCAATGTTAATGGGAAAGAAAGATTAAAATCTTGTTTGGTCCTCCTTTGCTATTAAATCAATTCCTTTAGCTCCCAATGAATTTACAAGTATTTGAATATTACATAATGGAGAATCCTAATAGTTTCAGCTCCCCTTGTTCAATCTCTGCTCTGTTTCGAGGACTGATGGGTACAACAAAGGAAGGAATAAAACTAATTATTAATAAATGGGCTCTTATTATTTGGTCTAGTGGAGTCCATTTGGTTGAATTTGATTATTTTGAAAGCGCCAAGTGCAATTTTTGCATCTGTGTTAAAAGGAATATTTTATATTGATAACAGGATATTTTATAAACCTGGTATTAGAAGAAAAGTAAAAATACTGCACCAGAAACATTCAGAAAGCTACAGTATTTTCTTATTATTATTTGCTTATATTACACTTGCACCTGGTGGCTTCAGCAACTTTCAAGGACACATTGCATGCTGTTCAAAGGCACGGACACTGGTTCAAGCTCATCTGGTCTTACTACAGACAGTGGCTAAATACAGGCCATGTAAATCAGGTGCAGAAATTTGATCAAGTGTGTCTATAATCCCACAGCAGGTTACCAGTGTTGTGACGAATACATCACAGATTTTGTGGGTTCAAGGGTCTTCCCAGACCACTTGGTTTCCATTTTCACTTTCATGTGCCTGTTTGTTGTTGGGATTTCGCCCTCCCTCTCCCCGTCCCCATCTTCTCTTCAGGCTCAAGTTATGTCTTTCCTTGTTTTCTCCTGTGTATATCTGCTTCTGCCTCATATACTGTTACAGCCTTTACACCTACCTTTCAAGGGGTAGTTGCTTTCATTCCGCAATGAAACACCAAAGAGTTCTCTTTGGGTGCCATTTTTAAGCATGAATCTTTACCCTGAATATAACAACTTCTTAAATTATACATGCGTTAACAGCAAATAAGTTCTTCAACTAAAACCTGAAGACATAAATGAAGGAGCAGTAGCTGGCAGACATAAATGGTTTAAGATGGAGACCCACTCAATTGCCTACACACAGAGAAATAATAATAATAGTAATAATTACAACAGTAATATCAATAACAACAACTTTGCTGAACATAATTTTCTCATTTGTGATTCAGAACTCAGTTGCTGACTGAATGACACAGATGTAAAAAGGCAAATCTGAGGAAGAACCTTGAAAGGGCTTATAGCCATGTTTACAGGTTGTGCATCCATGGTACAGCAGAGGATTTAAACTTTCATTAAAATATTTGTGAGACTGAGGCCTTATTATGCAAGTTTGTCATTACTGAGATATTTATAAATGTTACAAAGTCAGAGTTTAGCAATTTGATATACTATTTCTGTTCATAATGAACAATTATGATTGTTTTTTTCAAAGCTACTTAATGTTTTAATGTGGCTTTAAATCCTTGGAGGAACACCAAAATACTGTATGTTATTCCTTGTTGAATTCAAGCTGATTCTAAATCTCCAGTCAGTTGGTGGGACTATTCCAGGGAGAAATTTCAAGGCCATCTTTATTTTATGAAACTTTAAGCTCAAAATGCTCCACTTTCAGAGAAACACTGTGGAAAATTCCTTTACTGATTAAACTTTCACATTATTATGTTCCACTACAAGAAAGCTTTTAAGTACAGACTGATCTTTTACAGGACTTCAACATAAACTTGAAGCTGATTATACAGTTATGTGATTTCTTACAGAAGGATGTTTTCCTGAATAAGAATTGATAAAAGGACAAAAGAAATGCAGATGCAGCTTTCTTAAAGGTGGTTTTCTTGTTATGTCAATAGCATAAATATATTCTAACTGAATTGTTGATTAGCAACACCGTGCTGCAAAAGTGGAATGTGAGGAAACCAGCTTTACTGCTTGAAGGGATCTGTCCATCTTTCTGTAGCTTATTGATATAATTTTTATATTAAATTTAGTCACCAAACCAATGAAAATGTTAAGTACCTGTGTGATATTTGCAGAATCCAAGTATGAGCTATGAATACTAGTTGACATTATGCAGCACTACCATCCATATTGCTGCATGATTAATGCCACCCTCTAGATCTGTATGGACTTATCTGTATTAGCAGCAATTATCTTTGCAAACGTATTGCCAGCAGGGAAGATCTCAGAAAACTGAAAGGGGAAAAAGAAGCAGCCCATCCTCATTCCATGCAAACTCAAAAGCTAAGAAAAATACTAGCACAAGTAAATAAAAGGTATTTTGAAGCATCTCCGATGTAATAAAGTGATAAAAATAGTTACTATGAATTTTTGAAGACAGATAGTGCCCAAGAACTCACATTTGTTTTGGCACAATAGCTGTTCTATTTGAAAGACGAGAAGGCAGATGTGACACACCTGTATTTAGTAAGGCTTTAACATAATCTGCGTGACAGTCCCACAAATGAATTGAGTAAATATTATCTAGATGGAATAGCATGTGTTAATGGGCAGCTGAACCACTTTTCTTATTAAATAACTAGCTATGGGTCTCTGTCAAAATGCCAGGACATTTCGCTTGGATTCCACAAGTGACTTATTCTGGTTTGGCATGGGTTTTTTTCTTAGTTTGAATGATATTTTTACATGACACCAGACTGCAGAGGGGGAAGAAATATAATGTTCCTTTTGGAGAACTGAGTCTGACTTTAAAACTATCTTGATAAACTGGAGACATTTTTCCAAATCAAGAAGCCGAAAAGACAAAAAGCTGCATGTAGGAAACAGAAACTTGTAGAAATACCCCACAGGGAAATGTGGCATGGCAGTACTACTTCAGAAAAGAGCATGGTTGTGTTATTGAAGCATCAAATGGGTATGATTCAGGAAAATGAACTGCCACAAAAGAAGCCAGATCTTGTTCTTGCATATATTAATGGTCAGCGTCATATGGAAGATAAAAGAAGGCATTATTTTATGTTGCAGCTGAAAGTGTAGTCTGATGTCTAGTTCTGAATATCATATTTCAGGAAAGATGGAGGTGGATCAGGGATACTCTAGGAGAGAGGCACAGACATTGCATGAGGTTTAATAATTCCAAGGAAAATCAGAAGGAACTGGGTTTGATTAGTTGAAGGAGGAGTATAAAAGCAGACCACCAAATTAACCAGCAGTCATAAAATGTATAAAAAATATAAAAGGAAGAGAATGATTTATTGTTCTTTTTGTATAATTGGGACCAGAGAAAAGTCTTCATTTCCAGAAGAGACAATTTTGGCCTTCAGGAAAGGGATGCACCAAAACAGGAACTGTGAGATCACCTGAACTGAACATTTTCTTCAGTTGAAAGCATTGATCAGGAACAATGTACGTGTACTTGATTTTTCTTGAGAGGGACAGACTAGCTGACCTGTCACAGCTCCTTACAATTATACTTTATAGTGAAATATTTCAGATTTTAAAATATTAACTTTGACTCATCTCTCTTTTTATTTTTTTTTTCCCCTTTAGTCTGATTTCCTAATGAAATGAGGCTCAGGTGACAATGTTCCCTGTTTGCCCTTCTACCTGTCTGTGAGTTCCTCCCTTCTCAATGATTTTCTGAACTCTGTTGACCACTTCAAAAGAGATTGGGAAGAGGAGAAGAAATCAGTACCTGGACAGGAGACAAAGATCAAAGCCAGGCAGCTGGTGGTTGTTCCACATGGCAATACCTGGCTAACCAGTTACTTGTGTTTACTGGTCAACCAGTTACCATAGACGTTGCTCCAAGGCAACTCTAGAATGTCCCTCTTGATTGGTGATAACACCAATGTGAAAAGGGAGGTGGCAGAGAACCAGGGGAGCCAAGACACTGCAGGGTGAAGGATGAAATCTCAGCAGGTCATGCCCGAGCACCCAGTTTTCAGGGTTTCACACCATTCTTCCCACCCAAAACCCCTAAAATTCTCTGATGTGGCCCAAGGGGCTGGTGTCAGGCTCCCTGCCTGCTGGAGAGGCAGATGCTCAGACCAGCATGGGAAGGCTGAAACACTCTGAGCAGTGCAGAAAGTGGCAAAAGATTCCCATTCTCTGGCCCACTTGAGTAAATAGCTGTGGTCCAGTTGGCGAGAAATGCATTTGTTATTAGAAAGAGTGGGATCTTTGCAGAAAATACCTAATTCTATTTCTCAGAATTCACACATATTAGCGGAGCTGGGTTCCCGTTGTTGTGACAATGATGAGAATATTGAATCTCTGCTAAGGGAGATCAAAGAAACAGCTAAGTCTAACAACAGAATGACACAGGAAAACTACTGCATGCATAGAAACAGGCCGATTATTATAGCAGAAAATTGTTTAGAGAAGCACTGTCTCAGCAGCTACAATAATCATTTTGGAACAACTAGCTTTACAGTATGCAAGAAGTAATTCTTCGCTCAGTCCAAAATGACACAGAGACATTGATTCCAGAAGCAACTACAGCTGAAATCAACAGCTTGCTTGAATCTGGGGGCAGAAAAGGATAAGGTAGATTATATCACTGGTTGTAATTCTAGTCGTGGACACAGGGAGGCAAAACGGGAGGAAAATAATTGCAACAGGCAAAACACAAAACAGCATTTAACTATATTCCTGAGACTTACTGTGGGAATTGCATAAGCAGAAAAGTCTAGATTTAAGGAAGATGCATATCCAATTTCTTGGGAAAAGCATGGGAAAAGCATAGGAAAAACTTAAAAAGTTTAGAAACCTTTCAGAAAGCCTGGAAAAACTCGGCACAGGATTGAAACTTGGTTAAACCAATTCAGAAATCCAGATTAAGAAGTGCTACAAAGGAGGAGTGTAAACAGTAGTAAAGTATAAGGGAAAAGCAGGAAAGGTAGGAAGGAATTTGTAGAGAAAAGACATAAAGTGATAAAACATTTACAAAATAATTTAATGTATGAGAAGTTGATAGCCTGAGGGAGAATAGGTGAACTAGTCAAGAGTAAGAGATGCAGTGGAGAACGTGAAGGCATAACAAAGGAACTAATTATTCTTTTTTCATCAATCTTTACCTCACATTATGGGGAAAAATATCTTCCATTAACTCCTTTTCTTAGGAAATGAGGTTAAAGTGTTATTACAGTTTTAGGCATCAATAGTAACGGTGCCAAAACAAACTTAATCTAGAGAAGACCATGTCACCACACTATAATATATGCTCAACAATTTTTAAACAAGTTTTCATTAAGTGGTTCATCTACAAGTAAAATTTGCCAGACAACCATTTGAATCTTCTATATTATTGTATTTGAATTAAATTAAAATATGTGATTTGTATATGGGTCTCCTTAGAAAACTACACAGCTTTGTGAAGTTTTACAAACAAACTAAAATCTCCTTTACAAAAAATAATTTACTTTTGTACTTGCTCTGAGTACCGTAAATTACATATTACCAGGGTTGGTCAGAAAACAAAAGTTCCTTCAGAAATATTTTGAAGAAAAAAACACAGTGTTTTGTGGAATTTCACTGTGCACATCTTCAAGGTTTTGCCCACACAACTTGGGAGGAAAGGTTTTGGGGTTTGTTAATACAAATACAAAGTTTTCAACAAACTCTGTAGGAGTCTCCATCTCTGTATCCCCCTGAATAATCTTCTATTCTGCCAAAAAGCAACTTCTAATTAAAAAGAAACACAATTAAATATTTCTGCTGTATTTGCTATTTCCTTCTAAATACAAAATAACTGAGGCATTTTTAATGCATAATATAGTTCTGTGAACACATTTCATCACCCATAAAACATGGGTGTTTTTCATAAGTGTCAGCTCATAGAGCTTCTTCACAACCCAATTAAATTCATGGAAGTACTCCAATTGATCCTAATTCACTCCGAAACAAGGCTTTCTAATAGGTGTTAAAAATACATTCCTTTTTAAGCTTTTCCATTCCCATGATAGGGCTAGAAGTTTGAGGCTGCATTTCCTAATTGAGGAGTCTCATGCATAAACTTGAGCACTAAATATGCTGGAGCTGGGATGTTCTGAAGGGAATTTAGCCACATGAAGTTGCTATCATAGATAGTGTGAGTATAAAATAATAACCCCTCCCCCCCGATTCACAGCTAGAAAGCAGATTTCCCTATAAATATCAATATCTCTTAAAGCATGCAATCCATAGGAGTTTTGCTTTCAGAAATTAAGACAGACATCAGAGTTCCCACACTTCTTTTTTGTGATGCCCACATGCTTGAGACTAGACCTCTTACACTATTTGCCATTGCCATGATTCTCAAGGAATCAAGTGGATTTAATTCCACAGCCATTATTTCGACAGTTTTCCTTTCTCAGACATCTCTACACGAAGGCTTTTCTACAATAGAAAATATATCTGGGCCATATTATATAAAACTGATTCCTGTATTAAATCAATAATAAAAAGTACTAAATCTTTGTACTAGGCCGGTGTTTCTAACAGGCAATTTACTGGAACGTAGTGATAACACCAAATTTAGGTTTAGCAGAAAGCTAGCTATTATGGTAAGAAAATCCCTCCCTTGACAGCAGAATTATCAGTTTCCTTTAAAAACCTTGGATGTGTATAAAAAAACTTCTATACCACTGTGCAAAAAAAAAAAAGTGTTCTTTCAGTTTGATATCCAAAAATGAATGATTACAATGGAATGAAAATATTTTCATTTTCTTACCAACCCAAATACTTGAAGAAAATGGGTTTAGATTAAATTAAACATGTTTTGAAATTCAAAAGCAAAAGTTTCAGTTTAAGACTTTTTTTTTTATCTTATGAATTTAAATTTGGGCAAATTTAGTCTTAAAATATGAAATGAAAAATCAGAATGTTTCACTTTTAAAATGTAGGAACAAATAGTTCCATACTAGGTCATACAAGTATTTATTTATTTGCATAGTTAAAATACACTTTCAGGTATGCATGAATAAAAAATTTCACCTAGAATTACCACTGCAGTGATGAAAACTTTTACATAGACTTGTTTTTATTAAATGTTCCTGAAGCTGGTCAAGTGCTTCCACATAATGATTAAGGGATGCTATAGATGGATATTTTTCCAATGTGGGAATTTCAGTTTTTCCAGCTCAAAAGTCATAACTTATTTTAAAACAACTGAAGTATAATTGCACTAAACAGACTGTAAATGTTTGCATGCAATTTTTTCAAACAAACAGAGTGTAATGGTTATAATTAAATTCAATGCAAAGTAAATTGGAGATAAAAATCAATAAATGACTCTGAAATCTCATCACTTATTGATTCATGGGCCATTCATCTCCTTCTGCATTCCACATCAAAAGCAATTATCAGTTAATGAAATCACACAGATGCAAATCAGAAACAGGAAAAATTATTAACAGTGCCCCCAAACTATCACAAATATATTCCTTTACAATCTCCACAAATTAGCTTAGAAAAAATGTGATCTTGTTGTGACCAGCTCTGGTTAGGAATTTTTTGATTAAATGTTTGGAGGTTTTTTCCTGTTGTTTATTTTTTTTTTTAAAAAAAAGTTAACTTGCTTAACCAAAGCTTCCTTTGTCAGAATAGAAAGTCTTCAATTAACCATTCTTTAAGAAAGACTCCTCCACTCTATCAGTGATTTTCTGGCCAACATAGTAGAAATGTATAACTCCCAAAAATCAATGAGGCAGAGCGGGAGCTGCCGTGAGGGTGCGGGGAAATGGAGGCAATGTCAGGTCAGCAGGCTGCTTAGCTGAGCCTCCTTCTCCTGTCTTGATGTGCAACGGGAACATTTTCTGAAGTCCTGAACCTGGTTAGAACAACCCAGGGTGGCAGATGTGGGTGGGAGTCCTCATAACATGGGCAGCCCTTCTGCCCCATTCCTGAGGAAGAGCTGGGAACTGGCTGGAGGCCCCGACTCGCTCTGCGTTAGGGCTGGTTCATGCTGGAGCAAAGCAGCTGCTTGCTGCTCTTTGCAGGCTGCTCATCAAAGTGTGACCCACAGGGTCAAATTCTGTCTAGCTCCATGAGAGACAGGATTGTAAGAGACTGAGCGATGGGTGATAAAAAGTCGTATGAAATTCATTGTGAATAAATATAAAATGATGCACAGGAGAAGAATCAGAGGGAATGCATTAATGCAGTCTGCCTGGGAAGGAAAAAAAGTTATAACATTTTTTCCTCAGGAGGAATGTAATGACTTCTCCATTTCTATACACATGGTGTGGCCCTGAGACCACTAGTGGGAAGTAAGCATATTTGTGGTCCCAGCCCAAACTCCTGAAATGCCATGGGAAGTGGATGCTCTCTGTTGCTCTCAGAGGGGGTTTGCAGACTCAGTCTGTGCTCCTCCTGCGGTACCTCACTTCCATGGCTGAGCCCTCCAGGCTATGTTTGACCTGGGAAATACCTGAGTGTCCACCCAGTGTGTGTTGCCCTTCTTGGTCAGTACAGCAGTTCTGTGAGCTCTCCACCACATTTAGCAGGGCACTGAAATCCATTTATCGTCATATGTATACTTATATATGTGCATTTACAGATGTATAGGTGTATAAGTACTATATAATACACAATGTATTCCAGTTATAAACACAGAGTCAATATTACTTACCAAGTTATGATTGCATTTCAAAACTCGTGTCTTTTGCAGACAGAAATACATTAAGGCAATCAACCAAATGCATGTTCAACCAAAATGAATTTAGTGATAATATTTACATATGTTTTCTACGGCTTATGGCATCTAATAATAAGTTGTTACTGCAGTTACAAAAGCAAACCCAGCAAGCCTTCAACATGATGAAACTTTTAAGCATCTTTAAACTTGGAAGGAAAGAATTTTTTGTGTATCGTTGCATGCCTCCTGAACCAGAAAGAGAGAACTTAACCCTGACATTTACAATAAAGCCTTCAGATATACCAGGTATATGCATGACAAGAATAGGAAAGGAGAAAAAACCTCACAGAAGTCTTGATCTTCATTAACATCAGTGTTTGCCTCTGTTCTATACACATACGGATCATGGATCCATTTTTTTTTCAAATTCAAATTCCACAATTAGTTTTTCTGAAAAAAACCCAAAACAAACCCTACCTTGCAGGTTGTTCAACTAGTCAGGTTCAGCTAGTGTCTGTTATATGATAGCATCAGTTAGTAGTGGTAGTACAGATAAAAAAAAAAAATTAGTCTCACTTTCAATCAATTTGAAAATCACAGCTTTAGAATTAGTATCTGAAAGCTGGGTGTACGTCACATGAAGACTGTAATATAGTTTTAACTTGCGTCAAAAACTACCCTTGCACATCACTGGCAAGTGTGTACGGCAAACATTGTTGTGAAGTCAAGAGCAAGAAAAGAGAAGCTTTGGGTGGGAGACAGAAACGGGGGGGGGGGGGGGGGGGGTTTNNGAACTGGGGTTGGACTAGATGACCTCTAGGGGTCCCTTCCAACCCAAAACATTCTATGATTCTATGAACGATTCCTCCTGACCTAATTTAAAGATACAAGGTTACCTCTGCAAACGCCTCCACACAGGTAGCACTTCTGAAAAGTACATGCCTCTCATATAAATATCTGCTGTGTACATCCAGCTTGGCATGTGCTCCCCTGGCCTTGGCTTCACAGCTGTTTATAGCATAGGAGAGCAGCAGGATGCAGAAAGGGGAGCTTTTCAGGGAATGTGGTGCATAGGAAATACGTATGGAAATGCTAATGAAAACGCATCTTCACTGAAAACATTTGTAAATGCTTTTAGAGGATGGAAAATAATATTGCAAGGCCATCTACACTAGGAACATCCAAGGTCTTGCCTATGTAAGTGTCTGTTTCGGTAACATTTTATGACACTGTGTTCTGAAGTGGGGATTGTGTTTATCTAAGACATAAGAGAGGATGCCATAGGTACCAAAGCATGAACAAAGTACATCTGCACAATGGAGAAATACAGCTGTCACATACAGAGGCAAAAGTATAATCATTTTGTAGATTAAGTGCTTGTATATACCAGCTCTCAAGAAACACAAAAATCTGGTTGATGGACAGAGGGTCCACCTTGCACCTGAGAAGCAAAGGGAAGGGGTGAGTGTATCTCCTCGGGACAACTCCACGACATTTGCAGCTACAGCTTGCTACACTTAAAGGAAGAGAAATGGCAAATTATGTAGATGAGCTTCAATATCAGCCCCAGGACAAACCTCGTCAGTCTATCCTGGCTATGGGATCCCGAGCCCTAAATCAAGGCAGTAAAACAAATGGGATTTGAGAGTATTCAACACATCACCCGGGGTGGAGATAAACAACGGGTGAAAATGTTACATTTGTGTTAATCTGGAGGAACTCTGGTGGAACTGACAGAGAATCAGCCAAATATTTAATGCCCCATGCTTCTAAATAAGGCCACATTCTATGTGTGGTTGTATTTCTGCCTGTGGCATTTTCAGAACGAAGTGATTACTGTTATCATCTCTGCTTCCAGACAAAAAGAATAAATACATAGTTCTGTTAGGTTAGGTGTTCAGAACAAAATGATAAGCAAATATGGGCGATCAATGAGGCTTTCTGTTCAACTGAATTATTTTTTTTTTCTTTTTGCCTTCAAAAAAGTCCCAGTTCTTAGAGAAAAAATGAAAGAGAAAAACCAAGGTAACTGGATAGCAGCAGAGAGGTGAGTCAAGGTTCTGAGGGGCCAGGAATTCCAGACCTGGGGTTGTACTTGGTGTTGCTGCTGCATAGACCCATCCTACCCCTACATGGGAGCACCTCCAGAGGGCAGCTGGGAAGAGGTCTTCCTCAAGGAGCTTGTAAAGGACCACCTGCCAAAATGCTTAAAAAGGAGTCCCAAGAGAAGCAAGGCTTTGAGAGCCCTGTTACCTGCTTTGGTACCAGGAGTGGAAGCAGGGAATCTCGCACCCTCTCCTTCTGTCTGCCCTTAACCCCTCGTCTGAGGCGTTTCTGATTACAAAACCCCAAACTGCGTCAAGTTCTTCTTTTAAAACCTGAGTTGAGCTGAATAACAAATTTAGAATTGCTCTTTTTAGACAAGTAATGAATAGAAAGCTGTAGAGAAAAAAATTATTCTCTATTCAGACTTAAAACAATAAAAAGATGCTTCTCTCAAGTTTTGCGTACTCCACCACCATTAACAACCACTTCACTGTCAGCCAGACCTATGACAAAAGTGCTTCCATGTCTTTGGGAAGTGTACTCTAATCTAGTTTAAAAAACTACCCTTAAACATTTACCCATTTTGCCAGGCATGGCATGCTATTATCACCAACAGGGTTCAACTGCCTGACCTGACTGTGCTGAACTGACAGATTCAAACATTTCTAAAAACCCTCACAGTTGCAGAGTGTGGAAACTCCCCCTTCCCCCCATCCCCCTCCAAGGAAATTTTTTTGGTTGGTTGGTTTTTTTTTACAGCTTGCATTTGATAAGTAAGGTCATAAGAGAAATTAAATCAAGCTCTTTTTTTACTATTATGCTTTGGTATTATAAAATGAAGAAATAGTAAAAATCGAGCACATGAAAGTACTTCACATGAGAAACATCTGCTGAGTTTCTTGAGCTCATGCCAATAATATCTAATTACATATCTGAAAGGCCTTGACTTTAACAAGATTTATAAAAACTATATCAGATGTATAGTTGTCCATCATATAGACTTTAACACTTTCTTGTGAAACATCTGGCATTAGTCAGAGCTGGAGACAGGCTACTGGGCCAGATACATCACTGATCGATCTGGTCTGGCAATTCCTCTGATAACTACATTATCTTTTTGATATAAACTGACCGGTAAGAATTTTGCAATATTTGGTCTCCAAGGCAAAAGTTATCTCCAGCAGAGGAAGCAGCTGCCCCTCCCCTTGGCTCCTTTTCCCTTTTCCACACGCTCTGAGCCAACAGCTTGTCCAGAAAGAGAAGTGTTAGATTTAACTGACAAGCCAGCAGGGACAGGAGTATATTTCTTGTGAAACTCGGAAGTTTTTGCTCAGAGTTTCTGATACATATTAAATCCTTCTCTGTACCCATCGGTATCTAACGTTAAGTTCATTTTTGCCATCTACATGCTGCAAACTGTGACATCTGTTTCTTGATGTCTCTAATGCAGATTTCATATTTTAAAAGAAATCATTCAGAGCATACATTTGATTACACAATTACAGAAATAAGTTTATTAAATGTTGCACACTTTATTAATCCTTAGGAACATTTACACTACATCATGACCCAATGTTTAAAAATATGATTCCAGAATAATACTCAGAAATGAATACTTTAGGATGGAGAGTTGATTAATGCAAGGAATAGGATTCTTGTTACCTAACTTTGGTAACACATAATCCAGGCTAGTCACCCAGGTTTTCTCTCTAAGACACTCATCACTTTTTATTGACTGTAGAAGCAACTTAGCAAATTATGTTAGATCAAGCTAACTCTTGGATTTCAAAAGGGAGATGAACTGCTCTCAAAGGGGTTTGCGTACGTAACATTAGTTGCAAAATGTAGACCCAAAGGAACTATCCTCTATTGCTGTTAATTACACAAATCAAGGTTATCAGCAGAGGCCACTGGGCTGAATCCTCTGCTGGCTTGTGGGCATCAGTGGGGCTCTGATGATTTCTGGCATTATTTGCCTTACATGTGTTGCAGTTAAATCTTGATTCAGCAAGGGGCATAGACCTGTGGCTGAGCTTAGTCATGAAAGGAGCTTAGTCATGAAAGTACCTTAGGGCAAGGTGCTTGAGTCTCTGAAGTCAGGTACATGTTTAAGTACTGCGTTGAACTGGGGCTATATGCAGAATTGCATGCTATGAAAGAGTTTGTTTCCACTTGATCTGAAGAAGTCTTAAACCAAAATGGAAATGAGCTGCACAGACAGAGTCAGTGATCAAATAGTTAATAAAAATTTTTACAATTTGAAACAGTAAGCATGCCAGAACTCCTAAAAGGAAAAGCACGGACTTTCTCCAGATGTCAAGATGGGATTTATTACTCTCCCTGCAAAAAAAAAAAAACCTAATGAAATGGCTGCAATTGTCTTAACTGAGGATGAGGCAATCAAGATAGAACAGGTGAGGAGACAGGAAAATCAACCCCAGCAGAAACCAGTCTGGGGAAGGACCAGGGACAACAGCCTATAGCCACCAGCAATTTAAAGAATTTTACAGGTACATTAAAAGCATTTAAGAGAAAGAATTGAAGAGGTAGATGATGAATCATTGACTGTTTCTAATTCATTGTCCGGCGAGTTATTGTGTGCTGAGCCACTTCTCTTACTTACAATTTATGACATTGTATTGAGAAGACATGAAGCTAAACATGGGAGTGCTGCAAATACATTAGTAATTGCCTAGATATGCTCTAGGCTCGGTGGTTTTTGATGGAGTGAGTGCAGAATTTGCCATTGTGTCAATATGTTATTTTACTTTTTCAAAAGAGAAGATGAATACTTAAACATTTCAAAAGCCAGTACTTACAAAAATATTTACATACACGTTGATAACCCACCACGTAGAACTGTAAATAGTCAGAAGCTGGCAATCTGCTACTCTGATGATTAATACAAGACACAAATTAATAGTTGTCCCAGAGCATCCAGCAATAAACAAATTAATAGTTGTCCCAGAGCATCCAGCAATTATCTTTTTCTTTTCTTCTGTTCTTGTTTTTGCCTTTTTATGTCTGCTGTAGATCTATTCAACTATCCAAAGTTCTTTTCCCCTCTAATGCCTCAAAAACCTTGAAAAAGCAAATTAAATTAAATAGGAGAGTTCACACAGGTGGTTCTGTTGAAAATGTTGAACTTTCAATGACAAAATTATTTCAGAATATATTTAAAACAAGCTTATTATTATCTCCACTTAACAGTTTGTAAAAAATAGAGAAATTAAAATGACACGGTTACAATTAAAATACATGGAGCGTCCTCTCCTCTCCCTATCCCTCTCCTCTCCCTCTCCTCTTGATATATTGTAGGGGACAGGAATTAGGGAGGATTGTCATTTCATCTGTTCCATCTGTCTGTTACAGACTTTTATTCTACAACTAACCTTCAAGTACATTACAATTTCTGATTTTAATTCTACACTAATAAGAGATAACCCTAGTCAAAACTTCAAGAGTTGTGAGGTATGGAAAATAATTGTCACGTTTGGCTTTTTGTGTTATATCATGAGATGAACCAAATTCCCTGAGCTCATGGACAGTACAGAATGTATATTTTTTTGTAATTCAAACCCAGCTTATTATATAATTACTAGCCCCCGCAAAGCTGCTATATGTATCCCCATTGAGGAAGTAAAATACCAGCCCTTACCTTTTAGAGGCTTCTCTACTCACCTTCCTACTGGAAGGATGGTCTATTATTATTTCAAACATGTAAAAATAACATTTTGTGTCACTGAGGTCCTCTCCTTTATAACTGACTTCCCTCAGAATAATCCTCCAGTTACAGAGGAATAGCAAAACAATATATATAAAAACTGAAGAAAAAGTAACTAAAATATAATTTGATTGAACTCAAAGTAGACTCTAATTTTTCCCTTTATCCTTAATAAAAAGCAAGCTCTTCAGTAACAGAAGCCCTGTTAAAAAGGCGTTCTAGTTATGCCACATGAGAATGAATTTAATGTTAAAAAATAATTAGAACAACTTAATTACTTTTAGCATATCAGCTGTCAGAACTGTTGTTGGTATGCCTAACCCTTAATTAGCAATGAGTTATGATTGATTAATGGACCCAAAAGAGGTTTAATTTCAGGCTATGTAAAGTGTATTAAAAAAAAATGAAAAGCGCTTATACTTTCACAGACTAGTTAACCTTTCAGAGATACAGCTTTCATTTTGATGTCCTCATAGGTCAAAGGACATCCCAGCTGCTTTTACAGCAAAGCTCTTCATTTAGACAGCCAACAAAAACCACAGATTAAGGAAAAGTTTTATTAGAACCTAATAATTAATGAACTCTGCATATATGCATTCTCATTAGACTGAAAATTAATGTGTTGTTGAGTCACATTGCCATAATTAACATTGGATAAAATTTCAAATGCTTTTAGATTTTTGCCTTTTTTTTTTTTTTTTCCCCGTGCTCTTTCCTCTGGAGTTAGCTTTCTGAAGCATGCATTTTTTTTATAGGTTCAGAAGTATAAATTACCAAGTTCCCACAAAAAGCACTAAACCACTGACGTTAGCAGGGTGTGCTGCTGAGCCATGTGCCCCAATCTGGTAGTATTTATTCTTCAAGTCCAGAAGAGAATTCAGGAGGACAGTGTCAGAAATGGTCAGTCTGTCTCAAAAGGAAGGTGGCAGCAACAAAAGAGGGTGCACAAGTAGATTACAGAAATGAACAGAGGCACTAATATAGGTTTTGTTTGAACAGAAGATGCCTAGGCTTTTTAGTGAGAAACCAATAGCTTGGTAGAGTCAATCAAACTGAGTCTGCTAGGCTCAGTTTAAGGATTTACAGACATTTTCATAAATGGTTTTTCACATATAAATCCAGGATACCATGTTTTTGGTGGTTCCAAAGAAAAAATGGGGATTTGTTGTACTTGCAAATTCTTCTGATCATTACCTGTAAGTGGAAGGGTTCTACCTGTGAGGTAGATGAGATGGGGGAATACTTAGAATTTAAGACCATTTTTTTCTAAGGTCGTAACCTTAGCTTCTGGCAGAGGATAACTTTCGTTGCTTTCATTTTTGCTAACTCTCAGTGGCAAAGAGGTCATAAAAACAACATTTTAAAACCATCAAATAAAAGAAGAAAAAAACAAATATTCAGCAAGTTAGCTTGTTCAGGTGTATAGGTTGTTCTCAGTATTTGCAATGTCTACAACTGCCTGAAAGGAGGGTGTAGCAAGGCGTTGGTCTCTTCTCCCAAGTAGCAAGAGATAGGATGAGAGGAAATGGCCTCAAGTTCCGCTAGGGGAGGTTTAGATTAGATATTAGGAAAAATTTCTTCACTGAAGGGATTGTCAGGCACTGGATTGGGATACCCAGGGAAGTGGTGGAGTCCCCATCCCCAGAGGTATTTAAAATACAGGTAGACGAGGTGCTTAGAGACCTGGTTTAGTAGTGGACAGGTACGGTTGAACTCAATGATGTTAAAGGTCTTTTCCAACCAAATGATTCTATGATTCTATGTCATGCAGATATTATAAAATATGTTGCAACTGCAGTACAAATAAAAAAAAGACCAATGAAAATATTAAAATATGGCTCATGACTTTGAATATTCATTGCTTCAGGCTTCTTATAACCTCAATGTCTACCTGCTTAAAAATCTTGTCAGAAAATGAGTCCTTTTGGAAAGTAAAACTATAAGAAGGAAGATTCAAATCCATATATTTATGTATTGGTCCCCTTTTATTCAGCCATCTACCCTTTCACAGTCCCATCAGTTAGGATAAGAAAGCATTTGCTGTCTTCCCTATGATTTCATCACTTTTTTCTTCGTTCGTCTTTCATCAGTGAGTTGACATTGCCCCTCAGTTTTGGTTAGAATTGCTTCCATGGCTAACTTCTGGAAATACCATTGACAGACAGAAGATGCAGAGAGACAGAAAATATGTAGTGAACACCAGAGGAACACTTTCAACAGCTCCTAAGTGATTAAAGCTCCCAAATTATTTTTTGGGAAAACAGTTTTGGTACCAACAGAAAGGCTATGCAAATCGCCTAACTGACTTAGAAGTCTGAAATCCTTGGAAGTTGTCGGGATTTAGAGTATTTCCAATAGGAAATCCCAGATTTCCTACAGGTTCTTCAGAGTGCTTCCATCACCCCCATCTGTTCTGACAGATCAATCAATCAATCCTAAGATGAAGATGTTTTTAAAGCCTGAACCTTTTTTAAAAACTTTTAAAATTAGTCAAGATCCCAAATGAAAAAAAATAGAGCCATTGTCTTTCACCTTGTGTTTGGCTAAAGAGTGGTTGCATTTAGACAACACCTAACAAGGATGGGCACTAACTTTTTGTAGTACAAGAGAGAGAAGATTTAGGTTGGCTGACTTCTCACCCTTACAGAAAAACTTAATAACTCTGGCGTCTGTCTCTCAGAACTGTCGTTTATTCATTTCTAAGATGAAGAGTGAAAATAAGGAGGCTAAACAACAGCATCCAAGCCATGTAGCCAAACCAGCATTTTTATAGAAAAGCAAAAACTTTCATTTTTGTTTTAAACCTGGTTTTCCCAGAGTTACAGGCTATAACTGTGGACATATGTGGGAAACAAATATGGCCAAATTCTGACCTCAGTTACACTTGTACGGTCCCATTAAACTTAATAGTTCTTTATAGGAGTAAGTGATGGCAGGGTCTAGATTGTAACCGGAGTCCTTGTCAGAGCTCCTCAGCTGGCGGGCAGTGAAATAAGGAATGTCTTGATTCTAGAGTTTCCTGTGCTCAGTGAAAACTTTATGGAACAATTTTATGGAACAACGCATGTCTGGCAAAACAAATCCCACAGATCATTTATCACCCATACCTCGCACGTGTTTAAGCATGTCATTCATTTTGCCTCCACCCAGCTCTGCGGAGCCAAGGAGGACCGTCCTGGGACCACTGCTAGTTTTGTGTCTGTGCTCAGGCATAGCCACTACCCGAGGAGTATTTTAAAACTGCATTTTCTAAAATATTTTTTTCCCTTTGTCAGAGCAGTTTCCACTGAGCGAATTACGTCTCTATAAAGCATATTAAGCTATGGATACCCTGTGGGGTTTCTAAGTGTTTCTCAGCTTTAATGTCTGGATAGTCAATTGTCTCAGTGTGGGAGGAGACATGGGTATTCGTGTCACCTCCCACCACTCCCTGACTTACATGGGCAGAAACTCCAGCAGGCCTTTTCCCAGTCCTCTAGAAGTAAGGAGTTCAAGACAAAGCAAGGCTACCCCACAGGTGAGGCACAGACTAAGCTGAATTGCTGTCATAAATACGAAAACTTTACCACAAAGATTTGCACATGATTGGTATCAAAGGTCTCTCAGTTGCAAGGTTTTGTCATCTGCACCTGTAATTCATTTTAGCAGTGCAGATATTAGAGGGTACAGTTGTACAGGCAGAAAGCTACCCCCTCCAGCAATTACCGTTGTGTACATTTGGGCCTGATGTTTCCTTCATACCCTTCTTGGCTTGCTTGTCTTGGGTGAAGTCTGGGCAGCTATATCAGTTCCGGTTTCTGGTTGGTAATTCTGGATGACATCTGATCCATCTGGAATCAGTCCTCCCTGTCAGCTTGAAAAATGACAAAAGAGAGTGGAGGCTCACCAGTGTCATTCAAGGAAAAATATGGCATCTGCTCTTACTTTTCTGTTTGGTATTTGTATACCCATTGATTTCTGCAAAATGTTGATGATTTGTCTTTCAGTACAATTCTGGTACTGATCCCCCATTCCATATCTGACCTCATAATACCTGTATTTTTAGCAGATGTGGTTATGCATTTGACATACATGGCATGATGTGCCCTCTATGCATGATATAGGTGCATAGAGGTGTTGAGGTGGTTCAGTTATATCTTAACAGTTATATCTTAACTAACGCTTTCAGTTGGGCTAAGGTTGACCAGTCCGTCTTCTCTATCCAGGTTGAATTAAAGCTGAACTTAAAATACAGAGTGTCCTTTACCAAATGTGGAAATACCTGAGATTTGTCCTGTTCCAAAAAGCATTGTAGGTTTTCAAAATCTTGTCTCAGAAGCTCAGAGGGTTACATCTCCTTGGCATATTTTGAGTACAGCAGCTGACAAACTAAGCCTTTGTTTACTCAGCAACTTGTATACATTTGCTTTGTTTTCTACTAGTCTAATATATAGAGATTTCTCCTCATATTCTGTCATTCAATTTTTATTTGTTTTTCTCTTTTAAAATACAAACTATTCAAACATATTATATCCACAAGAAAAAAAGCAGCTTCTCTGAAACTTGCTTCAAATCCAGACCTCTATGGGTCATCTTTCTGTCTTCGTAAGCCTCTTAATTTCTCAGTTCTTTGCATGTAAATAAGGCTGACATATCTTTCCTCCTTTCACACTGTATCTTGTTTATTTAATATCTCAGGGTCATTAAGTACGTTTTATTAAGGATTTGTAAAGTCTGTGGCACAAGGGGATATGACATTGGTTATGACCTCTAGGCATTCTGATAATACAGTACTTAGTAATAAATAAAATTTATGCTAGTTATAAACTATTGTAGGTTTTTGTTACTGCACCACTCAGGAGACCAATATATAAACTGGTGACTGCTGCAAAGCAATGTGCCAGAGAAAAAAGATGTTCCAGCAAAGCTGGTTCGCTGTGGAGAGAGGAATGTCTGAGGGTGTCAGTTTTCCCATTTTGGGAGGGGAGACACCTCTCAGCTCTGCCATCGTTGTTATCATTCCCATTCAAAGCCAAAGGACATTGGAATGACTGTATTTCTAAGAATATATATATACACATATTTAGTGCCCTAAACTAAATTTAAACAGGATTATTTTTGTGTCGAGTTACTCCCAAGTACCTTTGCGTGTCTGTAAGCTTAGTGTGGGCAGACCATCCAGTATCTTATCAGGTTGCTGATATTGATACTTTCTTTGGTGAAGTCCCACTGCCAAAGGGATGGACTTCTTCCTGCTTACTGTTCCTTTTTTTTTGTGCTGGGGCTTCTGTGTGCAATTTGTGTGTGTGTGATAAATCACACCCTGTGCAGAAAAGCAGCCCACCCAGACACTGCATATACCAATGCTCCCATCAGAGAAAAGAGATATGTAAGACAGAGACTGAAAGGATGTGTAATTGGAAGTAGGACAAAAAACAGTAAGAAAGGCAAATAGTGCATGTGTAGAATACAGCCATAAAAGGTCATCTGAAATGGTGGGGAGAAACAGAAAATCAAAGGATAAGATATATTTGAGCCTCAAGAATTAATGTGTGCTTAGCTACCGGGGATCCTGAGCACCATAAAAGAGGCAAGAGTAATATGGAGGAGAGCATTCAGCAGCTGTTTACCTCTCTAGCTGTCTTAGGATCTGAGATGTCAATATGAAGGGAAATGCAGCAGAGGCACGGAGACCCCCACCTTCCCACCGCAACCGCAGGATGGGTTCTGCAGCTGCAGGGGCAGGAGGCAGCAGGGCTGCACGGGCTCACGCTTCTCCAGCAAAACAAAGTGATATAGAGCAATGCAAAGGGGGTAGTAAAAATGCTGTTTACAGCTATTTAACAAACTGCTCCCCAAATGATATTCCTTTCGTACAGATGTAAATAAAATGCTGACTTTTATTATGCTGTGCTGAAGAAGGCAATGCAAACAATCCCATCTAATAGCTAACTGTAAGTTGAAACACTCTCTACCATAAATTCTGTCCATTTTTACTGCAGTTTTGGGTGTGCTGATGCTGACCACAACATTTTCCAGGGTTCTGTTTGTATTAAGGATCCCCCATGGATTTCACTGAGTTATGCGGCTAGCACAGCTTTGAGAGCACCATTACTTGAACGCTTGGAGGCATCAGTTAATTTTTGAAAGCTGTCATAGGGATAAAATAGACCACTAAATAATCACAGGAATATTCTATTTGATTTTAAGAAGGTATTTTTCCCTTCTGTGATACAATCTGCTTGTCTTCCTCTCTTTTGTTAAATAAATAAATGACTTATCTCCGATTGATGCTCATTACATTTCTTTAATAGTCACAGTAAAATCTCTGATGCTGTACTGCTTCGCTGCTCGGTATTTCCATGTTTTTTAATAGCCAGGCCTCTCGGTACCAGTGCTAAGGAAACCTTGCCCATCAGTATCAGGACACAGCCCCAGGAGGTGTTGGGCTGATCCTGAAGAGCTCTGAGCATCCTCAGCTCCTAGGGGCACCCACGGACCCCACAGAAGATGCCTGCTGCATCTACCTCCCTAGATTCAGGGTCTTATTCTGCAAAAAAATTTCCTTCTGAAGTCAGTGTGAACTATTCGCAGCCATGCTGAAAGCCCTTTTCTTCACTTAATTACCAGGTGATAAACTGTAAGGTACCACACTGAAGTCTGTGAGTTACATGAGCTTAAAACTAGTTTAAGTGGGTAGAAGTGTGATTCCTGAGACCATTACCAAGAAGAAATCATTCTTCTTAAAATCAGACTTCCAGTATTTATGTACTTATTTAAGGTCAAATGCACAATAATGAAGGAAAAGTAAGATCTGTTACTATGGAAAAAATACTCTGAAGTGCTGTGTCTTCTTCAGCATGTCTGATAAGAGTGCAGCCTTCTGATTTTTGTTTGCTTCCAGCACTGCATATAGTTACATTAAGGCATGTCTCTCTCATTTGGCAATGATGTGTGAAATTGTTCATGAGGTGTAACCTCTTCAGGGACTTCAGAGAACAGAACTGCTCCAAGTTACAGGATTCTTTTCAGTTCCCAGGGAAATTTACTGCCTCCAAAGAAGTTTTGCTGAGGTATTTTGCCTGATGAAAGACATATCTTGTACAGCGTGCTAACACCCCCAAACGAACATCTTCTTCAGTATAACGATAGAAGATAAAGCTTTTGGTACATACTGTACTCAGTGTAAGTTATTTATGTCATAAAAACATTCTGATTTATGGCTGTTGAATATCTGCCTTTCTTTTTGTACAAATATTGTGGAGTTTCAATTAACTTTAATAACTCTCCTGTTGCTTCCCCTGTTTCGTTTTCTTTGGCATCTTTCCTCTTCCTTCTCCCCTGTGGAAAAGAAACAAACATATCAACAAACAAAAACCATAATTGATGGACATGGAACATAGACTTCTGTGTCATGGTGCTCTGACACATCCAATAGATGTTCTCCAGTAGCTGTTTCAGTCCTGAATGTTCCCTTCTTAAGAGAACATGTACAGACGTGGGGGGTGTGTGTGTGTGTGTGTTGTGTCAGAATACTGTAGAACAGTATTTACATTAAAATAAAAGGCATAAAGTAAAAAAAGAGCAAAGATCACAGACTTATGGTAGACAAGGATACTGTTATCAGGTATACTGAAGCGTAATCAAGGCTATTGCCACAGCAAGATTTTAGTGTGTTTACTAACATCGCTGCATCTGTTCTTGTATGAATTTTACCACAAGTAAATATTTACAAAAGTTAATTGCAAAGCATGTCCATTTTCTCCTGCAAACTACTTCCCCATTTTCACTATCAGCACCTGGAGCAAAACAGAAAGGGTCGTTTCAAAATGTAATCTAACATTCTAATAAAATGCCAGTATTACTTAAGAACATACCTGAAGTCTAAAAATAACTAGGCTGAGTGGTACAAAAAAAACCCTCACCAGTCTCCGAACAACAGCACTGCCACTGTTGTTAGTGCCATAGCAACTGCCTTCCGATGATCGTTTCCCAATGAGTAAGTTTGAGGTAGATAATTGGACAAGCAAGTTTTTAATAAGTTTCTGGAAGGAGGACATAAGCAACTGCCTCCATATGAATATCCACTAACTCCCCCCTCCCCACATAATCTCCCTGGCAATGGAAATGAACAGGGTTTTTTCCTTAGATGCTTTTCCCACGCATGGATCTTGTGACTCAGAGCTTCAATGTTTCACCATTTGGTGTTTCTTCAAACGTAAAGCAGATACTTTGGAGTAGTTCCCTGACATCTTAGTGTCTTTTGTGGAGAATGAACTTGAACAGCATGTGCAGTACCCCCCTCATCTGTGACTTTGTGAGAGACTGAACAGGAGATTGCTAATAGAAAGTCAGAAGGGCAGCAGTGCACCATGGGATCCATATTTCCCTTAATATCAGTATTTCTAAGCCATCAGTAGGCTTCTTAAAAAAACTGCATGCCCACTTTGGCAACCAAACTAATTGTACAAGAACAATGATGAACGTAAATTGGTGGTGAAAATGGAGATAGATATCTTCATTTCTATGTAAATAGAGAAAAAGCAACTTCCAGCATCTTGTCTTCAGTGTACTTCACTCCCTCACTCTCCCAGTTGAAAACAGAACAGAACGCATGCTTTGCATCAAAAGCATAAAAGGATTTTTAAAAGGCATCCCCCAAACCATTTGTTGGCTCAGCAATGATGACACTGATTCATGATCTGTCATTACATTTCAAAACTCTGTAAGTATGAGACGAATCATCCCTACAAGGCAAAGAACCCTGCTTCTCTTAACTTTTTCCAAATCTACAACAAAGAGTCACAGGTTCAATTAGCTAGCCCTATTTCCAAGTTCATCAATCAGATTCAGAAGTCCACTGAGAAGAGTTAAACGCAAAGACCTTACAGCACCAACTAAACTCATAAAAGGAAAAAGCTGTGTCCAAATCAAAGAGTAAATTGCTCCACAGTGGACATGAAAAATTTTTAACAGGATGAGCAGCAGCTATAGCAATTAGGGCAATCTGGATTTGTTAGGTGATTGATTTAATTTGCTGGAAAAAATGGTTTGTAGCAAGCATAAAATGCAAGTATTAAAACCTATTTGCATGAAGAATCTATCAGAATTTCAGGTATATGAAATTACTATTTTTTACTGGAAAATTAAGGGTGATTTAAAGCTAATAATTAAGGCTGAACAAACGCATGGGCAAAAATTTAAACAAATTAGGCAAAGAAATATTTATATGACAAACATTTCCCCTACCTTATGTACAGAAATAGAAGAAAAAAAACCCAGCCTTACATACACAGATTTATGTATGAACCCAAAGTTAATAACACTTTAAGGTCTTTGACAGAGTTTCTCAGAGGTGGTGCAATCCATATTTCACTATAATTTCATATCTCGTTTTCATCTGAGCCTAAGCTCTGTCTAGATGGTTTCAGCCTTTACTTATGTTTATCTTATACAGGTTCTGCATGATTGTGGAAGGGGTGAGTGATAGGCAGTGTCCTTGCAAGCTGCTAATTGGGAACGCACCTGAAGACACTGCAGAAATGGCTGTGAGTTAGTGGTAGGAAGCCATGTATCCTGAAGTGATGGAAGATCACCTTATAAATACAGGCAGGAGTTGTATATCAAAGGATGTATATACTCCCAAAAGAAATTCCAACAGTAAGTTAACAGGTTTTGTTTTAACGACATGATTTTCCTTTGTTTGAAAATATTGTATTGCCACAGTTCTCTAATTAAATGTTTTATTTCAATGTTATTAATATGAAATTAATTTATCGGGGTTTTGTGTTGCTAAAAAAATCTCCAAAAGTCCTATCTTTTTGTTTAGGGAGACTTTTTGTTCTGAAATTTGTCTTTCATTGAATGGTTTTGAAATAACACTGAAATTAATGTTTTAAAAATATTCAAAGTGCATAATTTGAGCACATATATGCATTTTTATTATATTCACAAATAAATTATTAGTTGTATATAATGAAACATTTTTATGTTTCATCCCTGGTTTAGGTAGAAATAAAACTGCATTACTTAAAAATCTAATGGGACCAGAAAATAGAAACAATACCAAGAGATGTCTGTAAATAAGTGAAGTACGCAGTAGGAATTATTTTCTTTCTATGAGGAAAAGGTGGATATAATAGCTGTAATGGAGAAAAATACTTAAGTTGTGTTTCATTTAATCAGTTTTAATATTGATATAAATGACCGAGTGGAAAGCTTCTTCAAAAGAAAAAAGCCAGCTGAAAGAAGATTGTGTAGAAAGAAAAAAAAATGTTCCAACAAATATAACACTTCTTTTTAAAGATCATGAAAACCAGCAACACTTTTATGTTCTCTATGTTTTGTTTAAATCTGTTTTCAAGGAGCTTGAAAAGCTAAAGTATTGCTCTAAAAATGGAGAGTATTTTCATTTGTTCAAAGATTTTGTTTTGTTCAGCTTACCATTTTCTTGCTGAATTTTTCCTTTCATATGTATAAAAGTAGTACAAAGATGATGTAAAAAGCTATCAAATCTAAATAGAAACATAAAAAATGTTTTCCTAGGTATTGTGAATTGTAACAAATGCCTATAGAAGATGCATGTTACTATGGGAAAAAGAGCATTGTTCTGCCATGCCTGCTTTTCTTGTACCCTCAGAGGGCCCCTGAAATTTGTATTATCCGTAACGTCTGCACATCTAGCAGCCATGGCCAAAAAATGCTTGGGTATACAACTTAGATACTTTGCTATTGCTTTTAATGCATCCTAGCTTAATAAGCTGTTACTTGTTATCATTCCATCAGACCAAATCCTTAATCTATTATTGATGCCAGTATAATCCCTACCCTTTGTATATTTTATTCCCCTTCTTTAGAACTTGAAAGACTATTTGCCTAACTTGCAACACTACAAACAAATTATTAGGTAATATTAGCTAGGCAATACTGGTGCTGCCAGAATGCTCTGGTTGAAGATACAGAAATAAGAACTGTGTCAGAGTTACAAATCAGAAAAATAAATTTACCACTATTACCAAAAATTTACAATAATCCATCTGAAAGACACGTGATGAGATGGAATTTTAAATACATTCTTCCTCTGTTTTTAATTCAGTTCTTGAAATAATCTGTGATCTCTTTTGGACGCCATTGGATAAAGTTTTCCCAGCAAGACAGACAGATATTAACTATAGTTTTTGTAGGGGTAAAAAAAAAAAACAACAACAACATAAAACAAATTTTACCAAAAGTCTAATTGACTGCACAAAGTTTTCCATTTTATTTTGCCTACCAACTGCCTTGTGTTTAACAACACATCTAAAAATTGATATTTTGTTTAATCCTATTGGTGGAAAATTTAGACTAACTCATCTATACGTATGAAATCAAATACTTCAAAACACTACTATGTCAAATTAATTTCCTACATCTCTTTTGAGACCGGATATCATGGAAGGGATAAAGATATTGCACTGCTAGAATAACTTTGTGACCATATCCTGCCCAGGTCAAAAATGCAGTTGATAATGGTGACAAGGAATGCCTGGTGGCACAGTGTATGGTTCCATTATTAGAAAAAAAGGTAGGGAAAACTATTCTCTACAGGAAGGTAGTTTATTCCCTGCATTATATTGCAAATACATGAATCATGAAGAATTCCTCCTTACAGGTGATTTCACTGTATACTTAAATCTCTATTCTTTGTGCAAAGAAACTGGAAGTACCTTTCTACATAGCACAGGGCAAATACTTAAATTCTTCTGTCACCTTTTGTTCAGTTCTTGCTCAGGCATCTCTCCCATTTAAATTGATTATGTTGAGTGAGTAACTAGAATTGACTAAAGAATTCAAGGTATTTCTATCCCAGAGAAGATCTCAGCTTGGAATGCTGTTAAATTAAAGAAGAACTGATTAAATGGCATCATAGACAAAGAGATTTCAATATCTTTGGTGCAAAATGGATGGAAGTATGCAAGGATATGATGTGATGGTTGTAAAATAAAAGGTGGTTCCATGTGACTGAGTTAGACAGAAGTACGATTTTTTCACCAAAGGGAAAGTAGCCTGGATCAACATAAACAACAATATAGAATCCTCCACTTGCTGGCTGCTAATGAGCAAATGTCAACACCCAATGAATCTGTCACTCCTTTTATGTTTCCATGCTTAATGTAATGACGGGTGAAGGTTAAGACTAAACAAATCTACGGTACTGATGAAACAAGACAGGGGGAAGAAATACAAAAATAAATAAATAAAAAACCCCAAACCAAAGCCATGATCTTTTGCTTTATTTTACTGATGCTCTGTGACTATTTCTGGTGCTGTCATAAAAGCTCATCATTATGCAGCCTGTTAATGGGATGTGCTGGAACCTTAACCTCTCTAACTGCCATTTTTTTAGAGGATTCAGAGGATGGAGAAGGAATGGACAAAATGAATGACTATAAAATAACAGCCTTGATAGTCTCACATTAACAGGCTTTAGTATCACAACTGTTACTGAGGTCTCTCTTCCTAACTACCGTTCAACCCCCAAACCATTCCAGGCAGTGACATTGAAATACGGCGTGAGTTCCTGCTGCAAATGCAACTTCTACGACAATCCAGTGGCAAATACCACTTGCAAATTTGATGCTTAAAGAAGAAAATAGATAGAACTGGTATTTCAGAAGTTTCTAACTGGATCAAAACTTTCTAAACCAAGCAGTATTTTTTCTCCTGAAATGGAGAAAGACCGTGCTTGTGTATACAGGTGTGTTTCATATGTTATTACCCCATGATATAGTTTTATGACTTTATTTTTATTTACAACATTAGCTTAATTACTGATTGCAGTAAAATATTGATATTGAATTGTTTTCAACACAACAATTCTATTCTATTGAAAAAGCTGGTTTTTACATGAAAAGCTATAACATGACTTTATTTGATGAGAACACACTACATTAGCTTATACAAAAGTTCTAAAGTTCTGGATTTGAACTGAGATGCAGCAGCTATACTTTGCAAAAGAGATAGACCTACTCATTACTTTAGGTTTACTTGTAAATGTTTCTTCTCCTAGCCATCTGAGACATTCAGACATTGATTTAACTGAAAAAAATGCAAAATAAATATGTTTGGCTCTGCATAATGCACAGCTAACCCATACTGACCTCAGAGAAGGTAATGCTCATAAATTAAATGTTCATGTTTAGACTAGCTATAGGTGTACCATAGTAACATCGGTATGGAGTAGATGACATGAATCTGACTCCAAACAAATGTCTTATAATTATGAGAATTTACCTGAATGTATTTAGTGACAAACCAAAACCATAATTCTCAGGCTTCTCTTATAAAAAGCCAGTATAACTGCTCTGTGCATGTACCTTCAAGGAACAAATGAGAATTAATCCAACATTCAGTTAGACACTATATGCAATGTAGTCAGGGATGTTAAAATTTATTCAGTCAGGTATAATGAAAGAGAAGAACCGCACAAAATGAAGTGATTGGCTAAATAATCAGGTCTGCTTTGCCAGTTTTTATGATGCAGACTGAGTCAAAAATAAATGTCATGCTATACTAGATAGAAAATCTTAAAATGTATGCTACTGGACTAAATATGTGGCATGCTGGTGCATTATCATGAGCTGCAGCTATCTGGAGCCTGCCAGATTACATTGCAGGAAGGTATGCATATACATGTCTGTATGTAAAAACAGCTTTTAGTTGTCATTTCTGTATCATGTGGCATTAAATAAGTAACGTTCAGGATTGGTCTACTCAGTTGCCCCATTTGAAATGCAAAATAACAAGTGAAACAAATTTTCTCTATTGCTTTTAACATTTGCTTGCTGTTTAATAAAAGTTTCAGATGAAAAAAAATACTCAAGGAAAAGATGCTTTTATGCAGAGAGTCCTGTTACATACATGACTGCTGAAATAACACCATAATGGTGTTAATGTTGCAACTATTACAACTGAAACCACCACTTGTGCTTTGGAAGTAATTCCTTCTCCCAAGTATATTGGTAAAGCTATACAAGACTGAAAGGTTTAATGTGGACCTGTGAGGGATACATTAATTTTTCTTAAAGTTTTATATGTTTATGGATGGGGGAGGGGGGGAATCCAAAAAGCTTTTCTTGAAGTCAACAGAAATATTCCCATTGGCTTTAAGGTGGACTGCATACTTAAAGCTGTACAGGATGTCTAAGGCAGACTTGATCCATGACTTATATTTGATTGAAGACTCGCCACTGAACTAAGTAAAGAAGGTATACCTTGTGCATCTAGGACTCAAAATGGGAGCAAGAAGCTGCTAGACATCAAAGGGGAAAAAGAATCCAGTTATTTAATCATCTAAAAGATAAATCTGTGTCTTGCATGTCAAGGATGTTAGGGAGATGTCACTGAAGTAGCTCAGAAGTGCATTTTTGCTTTATTCTCATGTGACGTTCCCTGAAATATTACTGAAGTGTGAAATATTAACAAAGTTACCTTTGCAATGTCCATTTTGGACAAGATTGCAAGAGAGGGCTAGAATGCATTATCATAGTGTTTCTAAACCCAAATTTAAGAGCAGTTATTGTACATGTTCCTTCCGCCCAGCATAATGTCCTGTGTGGATTTTCCATTTTTTTGGCTTGAGAAGAGTCCGTGATGAATTATTTGTTATCCACAAGCAGAAGGAGTAGCCTGAAGAGAGTCTGGGGCTGGAGTGTGTGTATGTATTCTGCAAGGCAGAAGAAAGTATCGTCCAATCATCTAAGTTGGAAAGAAGACTCTTCCCCTGTTCCTCCATACAGAACCCTAGGAAACTGGATTCCTTTGCAACAAGGGCATCTGTGTGGCCATTGCCTCTATCTGTGCTAGCATTCATGGCTGGGAGAGACTTAAGACAGAGACACAGGGACAGGCTAACATGAATTCCTGGGATAGAGAGGACCACAGACTTTACCTTCTTCAAAGCTAATGCTCTGGCTCTGTATCTTGGGCAATCTGGAAAACTCCATTTTTTTAAGACTCTACACTGGGTTGAAAAAAAGTGTTTTTACAGACCTTAAAGCTTAATTTATTTAAGCTTAATTAAAGTTCTTAACCATCCAGATAGAATTGGCACCAGGCTCCTGCATGTAAAAATGCCAGCCTAATATCTTTCCACCCATTTTCAGTAGTTTCAAAACATTTTTGTTTTCTTCTGCTTCTCCCCCATGCCCAGTGAAAAGGCATCCAAAATGCCTTAGCACAAGAGTCTTCTGTATTCCAGATGATGTTGTTTACCTCCATGTAAATATTACTCAGAAATTACAGTAGGTATCACTCTAATTACCTTTCCCTAACTTTCCAAAGCACCATTTCTTATATTGCGAATTGGAGACACACAGTAGATTTTCAGGTCTTTCAGCCATTAAAATTACCATCCCTGCTTGGGGACTTTTTTATAGACCTAACTTTTTCAGTTTAGTCTGAAAGAATGTGGCTCTCTTGCCATGAATCTATGCAGTTCTCTGCAAGCAATCATACTGTACAAATTTGTGAAATTTCATGTTTGTAACCTACAGACAGAGGAAATAAGACTAACAGAGAGTGAAGCAGAGGTAAAAGCCCCACAGGGTATCAACTTGGAAAGATTGCCCAATGACCTTATTATTTCTCATAGCTCTAGCTAACCAGATGATTAGAAACAGCCTCCATTGTGGCTTAAAAACAAGAGAAAAGGGTTGGCTGGTAATGAGAATGGAGAATATTGCATAGCAATTTCAGGCTTATAGAAGCAGTAATGTTGCTGGTCATCAGAAAGCAGCTTGTGGCATCCAGAAAGAAATGAATTCCAAAACCGGGAAAAAGTGTGCTGAGACCTCATTTTCTTCTAAAGGAGAGATGGAAACAAATGGTCTGACAGGGAAGAAGCCCAGCCCAAAGCTGGCCACTGGCCCATTCAGTGGGGGAATTTGAGTTGCTACCTCTGGGGCAGTCAACTGCATGAAAGAGAGGATAAGCTTCATTAAAAGCACCATTTCCCCAAAAGTATTCAAGGGTCAGAGAAAAAGCAATAGAGAGCTCAGCTGAGCCCCTTTGGCAGAGTAACTATCAGTACAAGGTTCTCCTGAAGGAGTTTGTCCCAGGTGTGGGCAAGGAAAGACATGGAAGGAACCCATGGCAGCGTAGATACATTAAGATGGAAAGGGTCTGCGTTATTATGTCTCATGTCCTTCAGCAGTCTGTCATCAGATTATTTTTTTTTCCTCCAATATCAGGACATCTGTGGGTTGAGAATAAGCCACCTGTTCTGCACAGGACAAATCCTGTTTTCTCACTGGGACAATTGTAAGAACTTGGAACTGTAATATCTGCTGAACTTTTACCTCCCAGAGGTTTTTCTACTTAAAATTTGCTTTTTTTTTTTTTTTTTTTTTTGCTCCAGTACACATTTTAACATTTCCTGCTTTCTGAATTCCAATGCTCTGATCATCCAGGTCTGTTTAGGAAGGAGAGCTACTGCCAACAGATGGATCACAAAAGCTTATGTGCCTTCTAATGAAACCAATCTTTCTAATTTACTTTTCCCTGCAGAATGTTTTTATGCTTTTCTCATTTCTTTAGAGTGCAACTCTCAAAATCATCTGTTTGACCATGTTCCCAGGGTGGTATTTGTGATATAATAAAATATAAACATAAAAAAGATATCTATGCTTAGTTTAAAAGTCAGGCAAGTTTCACAGGTGTTGCTGAAGAGCCTTTAATTATTTAGAAGTGACACAATAGCATCACAATTGCTGTTACCTTGAATGAATATTCATGAATGGATTAGATACTGTAGTAGTGCTGAGAGAACTTCAAAAGGCTTAGAGTTAAGTTTTGATACAGAGAAATATTCAAAGCTTTGGATGCTTATCTGAAACAGCTAACTTGCCTCAAGGTATGACTGTCAGGCACGAATCTTAGAGGTTTGAAATCAGCGCAAGTTAGACCTCTGACAGAAAGTTCTAGGGCTAAGTCACTAACTCATGAAAAAAAAATTTGGCTGAAAAATACAGGTCCCCTAAAAAATTGCTGTAAAATACACTAGATCATTTTCAACCCTTCATAGTAATATCATTGAAAGATGTGTCTCCACCCTTGAAGTTTAATGAAAACTTTCCCACCATGAAGATGGTAGAGCTTTATGGACCTCCTCTCTCCCATCTCTTCTCAGGAACTTGTGGGTATGTTCCTTCTCTGCTGTCTTGAAGAGACAAGGCAATAGTCTACATTTCTTCATCTATAAGCAGCATTGAATTGCTTGTCTGGAGTTGGTGGAACTGAAGATCTGTTTTACCCAGAAAATCAGTTCATGATTAGCTGCATGAATAGCTGCAATAAGGTGACTAGAAAAAAAAATTCAAATTCCATTCCATATTCAATGCAACTTAATTGCGTCAGCAAAGGCCAGCTTTTATTTGTCTTTGAAGAAACAGCAATAAAGATGTAACCCCCTTTAAATATCCTCATCTCAGAGTTGCCTGGGAAGTATTGCTGAATGAGTCCTGACTGTGGCCAGTGCATCTGAATGTCAATGGGGTCAAGTAGGATGCTATATCCCTCTTCAATGCAAGCAATCTCCAGGGCAAGCAGGAAAGCAGATGTGTTTCCACTGAAAGCGCGTCACTCTCTAGGTTTCACAATGGAAAGCTCTAGGAGATATCATAGCCCAGTAGAGCTAAGTCTTTGCTGATGTTTCCTGTATTAACCAACCTCAGGACATGCCAGACTGTCTTGAACCTATTTAATTAATTCATTAAAGTATGGTGACTGAACATCAATTAGCCAAAGGTTTTTATCTCCACTCTTTGGTTGCAGTCGTATTTCTTTGATTGTGCCCAGAATTTTTCCAGAAGTTGACGGATCTTCCTTATTTAACCTGGATGGATATTAAAGCGGCACCAACCTCTCTTAATTGTATTTTTTTCTAAAGAAAAAGCATATTACTTTTGTCAGACAGGACTTCGCTGTTTGTGTTCCCATTTTACCTAATGAAAGAAGACAACCATGGAGTTTACCATACTTGATTAAGTCCATTGGTGTTGATGTCCTGCTTCTGAGGAGGGCCAGGAATTGATTCTTCCTCAAAAAGCTGTGGAATAAAAATAATTGTAATTATCTCAGTCTTTCAGTTTAGGAAAGGAGGAAGTTCAGAATTATTTCTTATCTTTAAGTAGTTGACTAACATCCTAAAAAATTATTTAGATTTTTAGTCTGAAAAGTACCAGCTGAAATCTCTTCTCTACTGGCTGTACGTAGGATTAGACATGTAAAGAGGAGTTCACCACTAAAAGGAGTACCTTAGACTTTTCGAAAATGCAGTGAAGGAATGGGGAACTGGTTAGGGTTTTTTTGCTATGTGAATACTCATGTGCATTCACTCAACAAGAAAAATATCAGATTACCACCCTTGTGGCAATAATATCTCCTCAGACTTTTAATCTATTAAAAAAACTCTAAGATAAAATAAAAATTCAGACTTTTGGTCATGCACAGGCAGGCAAACAAAAATCTGTGCAAACTGTTGAGATATAGTCTGAATTCCCTTCCAGTACTACAATGTCAGAGTGGCTTCACCACAGTCAAAGGAACAGCTCTGAACTGCCACAAAGGGAAAGCAGGATCAGGATCTCACCCATGATGAATGATGCATTTTCAACCTGGAGAGCTGCAATATGAACTGACAGCAGTTTTCCCAGATGAAAATAGATAAACTCATTGAACCTTCTGGCAAGGCTCCACTGTTTCAGCAGTTACACAAATCATTGGAAAACAATGAGGTGCACCAAAATGAAAAAATTCCAGCTCCCCAATGAAAGTTTAATAAGCTACACATGTATTCATAAGCAGTAGAATCATCGGGGTTTAAGTTTTTTTCCAATGGCTTTTGCTGTTTTGATGAGGGACTAGACTGACACAAACTGTCTGAGGTTTATGCATCACAAGTCCAGTGAGGAACCTTATGCCCCCTGGAGTTCCTGGATTCCTTGTGGGACTCCCTCAGCTAAGGAGAGGCTGCATGTGTGACTCCTTTATGCATCATGACCTAAAGGAACTTTCTTATAATTTCCAGCCTGCATACCACTCTTTCCACTGAAAATTTCCTTCAAATAAGAGCCTTGGCTTTTTCATGCCTCACCCTGACTTCGTTTTGTAGCCATATATTTCATCTGAATGCTCCATTTTACAGTTCCTTGGACACTCTGATTTCTGCACACTCTTTTTTTAGCACTGGGAATAAGTATGTCTCTGCTATTCAGCATTTTCATTGCAGTGTCTCTCAAGCTGAGACACTGTTTCCTACTGTTTACATTTTACCCTCTTTCCATACCCTGTCTTGGGCATTGCATGTGTGGCACGGCACTGCCGGTGTGCCTGGTAAATACGGAGATTCTCCTGTGGGACATAAAAGGGCCCCTCTCCTCCAGATTAGAGGTCCAGTGTGTTTGTATTTGTCAGTAATAATGTGTTTTGCACATTCTACACACAGGGTTGTTTTTGTATTAAAACAGGAGTCACATATTTGCTTTCTGAAGAAAATATCTGAGTAAATAAGATTTATTCACTAATATTATGCACACAGTGCATGCTGATGTTTAAAGTAACCATATCTTCAAGGAAAATCTCCCCTATTTATCAGTGCAACTAAACCTAAGATAGATACGTACAGTCCTTCAGTACACAAAATCCTGCTGAAAATTCTAGTTTTGATGAAGCAGTTCAGTGAGGAATCTGGGGGTTTTCTATAGCACAGGTCCCAGCTATGGGCATTCAGCTTTATTACCCAGAGAACCAGCCTTGCTGTCACTGAAATTTGGCAGAGGAGAAGTAGAACAGCAGTACACAGGCAATTAAATGTTCCTAAGAGCAGGCAGCATGTACAGATCCAGATGTGCATATTTAGGGATCAGGAACGGACAGCCTTGTGATCATGCTGTTCCCCAAGGAGAGTGTATGCTCATGCATCACACAATCCTTTTCATCTCTCCACTCATTGCTCTATGCAGCTTCTTGTACACCTTAATCTCCCAAAGCAAACTCCTTCATACCTCCCTAACCATGGGTAAAATGTTTCTCCTTCAGGAGGAGAAAAATGCTGATCCACAGCTGAAAAACCCTCTCCTGTGTATCAGGGAGGTTGAGAAGGTGGGCTGCTCTTTTTTGTCTTCCTACCAAAAGATAGTTAGGGAAGACAGGGGGGTAGGACAAATGGTTCCACACCTAGACCTCCACAAGGTTTGATTTTTTTTCCCACCCAAAGTAAAATGGGGACCTTCAAAATCATACATCCAACCCAACCCAACCCCAAACCCAAGATACCAGAATCAGAGAGTAGCCAACTACTGGTTTGAGCTGTGCAATGACTAGGGGACAGAATATGACAATGGGTTTCCTACAATGC
>BOSO01001975.1:111462-161821 GCA_018403395.1 Gorsachius goisagi
GCTCCCCACATATGTGGCTTCCACTTTGTGCCTTTCCTCATGGAGAGTTTTCCACAAATTCATGAGCAGTTTTAGGATCCAACTACTGTGTCAAATTTGGTTAACCCTGGCTAATAGCTTCAAAAGCATTTTTTTTTCCCCCTGTCTATCTTACTTTCAAGTCCACACCTAGAGAAATGATCATGTAAACTTTTTTCATTTTAATTCTAACTTATCTAGTTAAAACCGTAGAACTTTATAAAAACATTCAGTCAAGAAAGGTAAACTATGTACTGTAATGGATAAAAAAATAAATAACACTTTAAAGTGCCTAAGAGAAAAAGCAAGATCAATTTATTTCAGTACAGGTTTGAAAATAGCCAATGTTGTACACTCTGTTTTGTAGGTATAACACAATATTTATAATGGTTTCAATGTTCTGCAAGTAGACAAGGAAACAACAGAGATCAAAATTTATTATAGGCCAAGGTCATAATCACTGTAAAGTTCTCTTGCCTCTGTAAATTTAATTTGGCTAATCCACGGCCTCGTCTCCAGGTGAATTAGCACCTCTGTTGAAATATAAAATAAATTCTGATCAGAGAGGCACAAGTTATTCTGTCAGTCACATAAATAAAACACAGCAACTCCATTTTTTTGGGATAAGGTATCAGTGAGGGAGTAGATTTGTACCAATGAAACAGAGAATAGAACTTGATCCTAAACTTAGTCTGATGGAAAATGAATCAGGAAAGTATTGGTTTGCTGGCTGTTTTTCTGGTTTTCCTCCCTCCTTCAATATTTGTTCTGTGCATACAATAAATAACAAGGCTGGTGCATTGCCTGGAGATACGTGGAGAGGAGTAATCCCTCTGAAGCTTCTGGGATATGCAGGAATTGTGCACGTGAACTGCCCCATGACTTTATGGCCTCACGTCTTACTGACCATGAATGAGTTGGAAAAGAAATCGCAGGGAGTGTGGGCTGCAATTACATCTGTTCTTTGCAAAGAGTAAAACTCATCACCTCCTCCATGCCAAACTCCACACCAGCTGAAGAACCAAGCAGGAAATAGCCCTTAGAAGAGCTAACACGATTAAATCTTCTGGAGCAGAATTTGGGATGAGTAAAGAAGAAGGCACTTGGAAAAGGAAGGCCAATTCGGAAACCAAAGGCAAATCTGAATATAAATTTTACATCTCCGTTGTGATGTGTGTGCCACATCCAGGATTTAGCACTGTAACAGGCAACATATTCCTTCCCCACTGGGACACTGCCATTAAGTCCTGGGCTACCTGGAGCTTTATTGCTAACCCCAAATGATAATTCCCATGCCCTTGATACAAGTTCTGCACCTCTAAATCCTCTGTATTATTAGGTCTGATAGGAGCACATCAGACAATCCCTGAAGCCAGACAAAATGTTTTGAATGAAGAAAAATTTGTTTGGAAAATAAGGCTTCTTCCATGTGGAAATATTATGTCGAAATATGTCAAATACCACTCTGCTCTTGCTCTCTACATGCCCATTAAATCAGGAAAGCTAATTTGGTTTTTTACAAAAATTCAAAATGACATTTTGAAATGGTTACAAATAGCTCAAGAAGCTTCACAAGACCAGAGACACCCCAGCTGAGCCTCCCATGATGCCCCTATCACCAGACTCAGCAGGCACCCTTCCCCAGCTGTAGGGCTCCCTGCACCATATCATCCCCTGCAGCTTTGGAAGGGTGACAGGGATGTGCAGTTATGAGTGGAGACAATGACAAATGGGTGCTTTGTTTTATTTTACTGTCATTCTTGCAGTTCTCAGGTTTGACAGAAATGAAAAGTAAGTGGAAAAAAACCAATGAAACCGAATGCCAGCACTCTTTAAAAGACAATCTTTTTTCACAAAATCCACACCATGTCCGGTGTAGTAAGGTGGGGACCTGTTTGTTTCTTATAAATTCTTTTTTTTTGCATTTGTTAGTAACTTCGTATGGATTATTACTTTCTTGCTCATCAGCTATAGGTCTCTGAAAGTAATTGCCCAGAGGAAGTATCCCTGTGGTTCCTGAGTGGATACAGAATCTCAGAGGATGAGACAGAGCAAAGGCAACAAGAGCAAAATGAACAAAACTCCCACAGAATAACATGGAGAAATGCATTCCAGCGTACCAATGGGGCTGATTCTTCTAAACTCAATCACAGAATCACAAATGGCCCCACCACTTCAAGAAGGCATGTCCAGAGGTGCTTCAGGCTTTTGTAATGCAGACACCGATACAGGAGGATATACTGCATTTCTAATAATCTGAAAAATAACTGGGTACTGGATAGTTAAGTATTCAAAAAGCTGGATCCTGTTACTTGGTTCTGCATAGTAAAATGCGGTATCAGAGAAATTTGCTTTCCCATAATGTATGCTTAAGAGAAAAGGAAAGAGAAGAAAGGAAGATAAAGAAGTTAAAGTAAGAGTTGCATTTCTTATCTGCAAATACTTTCCAGACTGGGGAAATAATTCTTCTATAGGTATTAGATCAAATGCAAACATAAGCAAAGAAATAGAAAGAATCTTTGCTGAAAGAATAAATTATAGACCATCAAATATAATTTGTATTACCTGATAGGAAGGGGGGGGGGTTGTTTGTTTATCTGCTGTTCTTTCTTAAACACAATAATATTTTAAACTAAGGGAATGTTTTAAACCAGCAGACTATCCCTTTCCTCTGGGGTAAATACAAACATTGCTCAGCAACCTTTTATAATCCAAAGACAAAAATATCTTAATATATAAAATACCACTATGAAAAAAGGTCAGTGTGAGAAAAGAGCCAGCAGCCAAGTGGCTGGCTGATTTGAATGATTCATTAGATTAAGATTTATCAACCACCTTTCTCTTTTGAAATCCAACTGCAAAACGAGTAATGAAGCAGAGTAATCATAGGGATCATATAGGCAAATAGGCAATGATAGTTGTCTCTGAAAAGAGGAGGAATCAGCACTCTTATTCTCTGGAGTTTTATGTACAAGAGATCAGAAGAAATTGCTGTGTAGCTGCTATGTGATGGGGGTGCTAACTGTGGCTGAAACAGCCCTGGCAAGAATTACTGATGGAGGGGAAGCACGGAGGAGGTCGCTCTCCTTCGGTCTCACTGTCATCTGTAAGGACCAGAGCCATCTCGAGGTCTGGCTGCACGGGGCCAGGCAGGGATGGGATCAGCTTCACTGGCTGCTGAAAACAGAGCCTTTCTATTTTCATTAACAGGCAGCATCCAGAGGACCAACGAGGGTGGAAATAGGCAAGGAAGATTAAACTGTGGACTTTTTGCCTTCTGGATGGATATCAAGGAACCAGACAGGTATGGAGAGGGAGGAAGCCTTGTTTCTCTTGCCAGCTGGGAGGTATTCAGGACTAAGCCTATATAATATGGCTCATGCTGTGACTTAATGCTTGCAGAGATGGGTAATTTTTCATCAGGACAATCCAGGTACTTGTACATATGTAAATGTGTCTTTCTTTATATTTTGAAAGGTATTTGCATTTGTATGTTGAATCCTGCATTCATTTGAGTTATTTTGTTCTGTACAAAGGACATTCATGTTTCTGACCTCCTGGAAGACATTGACCAAACCCCTCGAGCCTAAATGTTAAGATGTGAGTGAAGGCAGAGACCTAAGCACCAATCAGCACGGTAAAACTGTGCCAGACCAAGGAGAGCTTCACTGCACACCAAGCGCCACAAAAATGCTCTCAGCAGCCACTCTAGAGACACTCACTACAGAAGTAGATCTGGCATTTTAAGGATCTTATTTGTCTTCTTCTAAAGACTTCTGCCCACTGCACTAAGCTGGCTGCCCAGCCTTACGCCCTGAAGCTCCATGGGCTTTCTGAAGGGACTTGCCATCCTACTCCCAACTCTTCTCCATAAAAAGTCAAGGGGAACCCTAATGCAATACACAGGGTTGTCTTACAACATAGTATTGATTTTTTTCATTGTTTTTCTTCACAAGATAAAAAAATCAGAGCAAGGTTTGCCTACAGAACACCAAGACATTACCATAGTACTTTGATTGTGTCTTTTCATATGGGAAACATTATTCTCAGAACACCTTAATTTCTAATGAGCCCTAAGATCACGGGGACATTGGCAGTACCCATTAGCGACACTTCTGTCTGACAACAAGAGTGGACACTTCCTTGAGAAGTTGCCAGATATGAAAATTAAATTCTGTGTGGTTGCCTAGGGACTGCAACGCTGTTTCCAGATTTGTGTTTGGGGCTGGAGGATGGTAATCGCGAGGTAGATGTAAGCAGTACGGTACAAACAAAGACTGAAAGCACAGTTAGGGTTTTAATTTACTTTCTGAGTAGCCTCCACTGAAATCACCACTTCTCCACCCATGTGGCTAGCCTCCCCTGGGAAGTCACCGCAGGGAGCAGAAGGAAACCCAAGGATTACTTTAAAGGAATCCTTCATCTTTATTTTCCTTTGAAGACTGTTGAAGAGGTAAAATCTGGTGTTGAATTATGAAGACTATTTAAGACAAGATATGGCAGAAGAGACTGGGGGCGGGGGGGAAGGGGAGAGTTTTGTGGGGTTTTTTAATTAATTTTTAATATCTGTTACTAGAGCTTTTGCTGATGTCAACGAGAGCTAAATCTGCTTGCCATAGTGCAGGATGAGCTGCCAGAGAAGTACCCAGTCTGAAGGGATTTCCAAAGGGAGAAGTAGGGCATTTCACTCCTCGCCTTTAATGGTGAGTCTACACTATGGGTTCAGCTCAAGTGCAGATCCTATTCTTAATATGTTGACAGCATGCGCAGTTTTAGTTGCATAACAAGGATCCATTATCTGAAATGTGTTTGTTGGCACATTATTCTTAATATGTCAGCGTGCAGTTTCTTAGGTCCTGTGGTAAATGCACTAAAATCTAACAAAAAGTTACCTTCACATCTACCTCTGTATTAAGCTTTCATTGAAAAGAAGTCTGAAGGACACACAAAAATGTTTTTAAATTCTTCAGAATGTAATATCTAACTTATTTGGTGCATACAAACTTAATGTGTTCAAAAATACAGTGTATCAGAAACCATTAGCATCCCATATTGAAAAATTCTCTAAATTACCTTGTACTAGAAACAAACAACAAATGTGTACACACAAATGTATAGAGAAATCAGCAAGACTCTTTATTTTTATGTGTTTTCTGATAGGCCTTCAGTTTAACAGCAGACCTGTCCTTATTTCCCCCTGGTGTTTTTGCTAAATCCATTTTCATTTTTGACATCAACAGCAAGTGTCCAGACTTGTGAAATCAAAAGTGCTCTGTGTATTATTTCAAGTACAAAATATGAAGTGGACAGATAACATTTTTATTTTTATGAAAAGCATAGTGTTAGAATCAACAACTTTAAAATGAAAACTGGCGCTGCTCCTGAACTATTGGGAGTATATAAACAAAACAAACACAACTAATAACTAATATCCTTGGATTGTTCAAACAAGCATGTTCCTATTTCTGTCTCTCCTGAATGTGTTGCAGGTCTTGTTTAAGGTTAAACAACTATTTTAAGAACACCACCCAGAGATCTGCCCCAAGGCTGGATGGGTATGAGTGGCAGGCTGTGTGGGATAGTATGGACAAGCACCTAGGATAATGTGCACCTCCAGTGTTTTGGAACTTCACCCCTGAACAAGTGCAGAATTCTGAAAAACCACTAAAATATTTGGAAAAAGTATGCTGTCACCCTGGCAACTCCAGAGAGACACAAATCACTGCAACGTGCTGGGGCCCAGCCCATGTCTATCGACCCCTGTTCAACACTATTCAGTACCCCCAAGGGGAAGAGGAGGTTTCTGGGTCTGATGACAAAATGACAGGCACTGCGGCTACTCCAGCCCCAGCAACAGGGACTGCAGCTGAACCAGAGAACCAACCCGTGCCAGTATCTGTCGTCCCTATACACAAGAAGAAATATTGGAAGCAAAAGTCAGGTCGATTAGGGATGATGAAAAAGCAGGGTCATCACAAGGAGACTAAATTAACTCAACAGACATTTTAGAGAGACAGCCCATAGTCTTAGGGAGTTATATCTCTGTGTAGCTATCAAAAGACAGGAAAGGAGGTGGTGATCAATTGAGGTGCACTGGAAAGTGGGGGACCTGGGCATGACATAGATGGTATAGAATAAGGGGTGGATACTGTCCTGATTTTGGCTGGGATAGAGTTAATTTTCTTCCTAGTAGTTGGTATAGTGCTGCGGTTTGGACTTAGCATGAAAATAATGTTCATAACACACTGATGTTTTAGTTGTTGCTGAGCAGTGTTTGCACTAAGTCAAGGACTTTTCAGCTGCTTACACTGCCCTGCCAGCAAGGGGGCTGGAGGTGCACAAGAAGCTGGGAGGGGGCACTGCCAGGACAGCCGACCCTAACTGGACAAAGGGATATTCCAGACCATATGTCATGATGCTGAACAAAAAAATGGGGGGGTTGGCTTGGGGAGGGAGGTGGGCATTGCTAAGGAACTGGCTTGGCATTGGTCAGCGGGTGGTGAGCAATTGCATTGATATCACTTGTTTTGTATATTCTCTTATCATATAATTTTTTCCCTTCCTTTTCTGTGCTATTAAATTGTCTTTATCTCAACCCATAAGTTTTACATTTTTTCTGATTCTGTCCCCCATCCCACTGAGGGGGAAGTGAGTGAATGACTGTGTGGTGCTTAGCTGCCTGCTGTGTTAAACCGTGACACTTAGTGATGACTTAATTAGGTTTTGTAAGAGATGTATTAATGCAACCAGAATTCCTCTGTATAACTTACATTACTGGTTATAATCACAAAGCAAAACCAACATCAAAACTGAACTTCTAGTACAAGATACTGACTCGGATTTGTCAGTGATCACACCTTTAAGAACAAAAGCTCTTTCAATATCTATTTAGCAAATTTGAATACATTATTTGAAGAAATCATAATGTCTCTTAGATCAGGAAAAAAAGTGGTTTATGTGTGTGAGGGATGGACTGGTTGGACATTTGTCTCAAAGCTTGCTCACGTGAAGCTTAACAGGACCTTGCAGGGCAGTTGTGCAAGCTGCCCCACCACCACCCCCAGCCGCAAGGACAGCAGCAAGGCCCTGGGGACACCCCGTCCAGTGCCAGCAACCAGCTGGGGGTGTGTGTGCATGGTTGGCGCATGAGACCCAGGGCACGGGAGGGGGGGCTCAGGCAGAAGATGCATGCCATTGCCCCAGGCAAGCACGGTGCAGGAGGGAAGCTGTTGCCAGGGCAAGCATGAAGTTGTTGCTGAGGGCAGCCTGCACAAGTGTGTGTGCCTAACGCATGCAGCCTATAAAAGGCTGCTGCCTCAGACCCCCTGTGGGATCACCGACCCCGCGGGAGCCCACTGAAGACCATGCACGATCGCTGACCTCGTGGGAGACACCTGAAAACTCTGTGCGATTACTGAGAACCCTGTGAGACCACTAAAGACCCTGCGTGACCACCGACCCCATGTGTGTGATCACCCACCACCGAAGAAGCACGGACCCACCGCGACACCGCGGATCCATGGTGGTGACTGCGCTCTTCTGTTGGGAACTCTTACTTAATTTCCTGTCTTTCCTTCCTTCCTTTCCTATTGCTGCTTTCTGTCTTTCCCCTGGACAGTTAATAAACAGGTGGATTTACAACATATGGACCTCATTTGCATCTTAATCTCACTCGAAGGGATCGAACCTGAACTAGAGGTTGATCCAGCCACCCCTGGCCTCCCAGACTCGTCTGAGGTTGGCTGGAAAGCAAGGGGGCCTTCCTCTCATCCAAACAAAATTGGATCCTAGCAATATGTAAGCAGAAATACTTCTGAAACCAATGTGAATCAGAAGGGAAAAAAATCCCAAATGGTCGCGTCTGGCAAATAAGTTATCTTTTATCTTTGATTATAAGTGTAAATGGCAAGCAGTATGAAGGAAACTTAGAGTGCCAAGTGTAAATGTAGAACACACTCTCTAAGGCTGTCAGTCTATAGGTTATTACAACAACCACAGTGCTAAAACAAAATTAAAATCGCACAGAGCTAAGGGAAAGCAGGAAAAAGCCAATTATTTCTCATGCATTATGAACACCTGAATAGAAAATTATCTTTCCTTTGTTTCTGATTTTTTTTTTTTTTTTCCATGCCTTGATGGGATTAAGATTGAGTGCCTGGAAAAAAAAATATTTTAATCAAGTATGTCTCCATCCTGGATGTCATAACAAGACACTTTTAATGGGCATTGTGAAATTTGTAAACATGCTGTATCAGTGCAGGAAGGGGGTTTTCTGTTTTTAAAGCATAGATCTTTACTGACATAACACTACTGAAGGAACGTATGAATATTTGTGATTAGCCTTGAGAAACAAAATCTGACAGGCAGTTGTAAGAGTTAAGGAGCAGAAACATATCCACAAGTGTTCAAAAATCAGTTTTATCCCTTCTTTAATGTAACTACCTTCATTTTTCTAATTTCAGTCTAGATGAGACATGCCTTGTGTACTTAACTGGGGTCAAACCGTGGTATTGCACATGGACCATTTCCAACAGGAATCTTTACACTGGCATCGTCTTCATAAATCTGGCCCTGGCTAAACACAGCTCCTCCCTTCATGCAAACACTCTAAACCAACCCATTCTCCTCTCCCTCCTCAGACTGCTCAACTATCAAAAAGGGCTTAAAAAAAAATATTCACCTGTTTTCCATGATAAAGGATCAAATCAGATGATTAGCTGGTCTAAAGAATTCACTCAACTGTGATAAGTGGTAACTTTACCATGAGAAGCAACTAATAAATATTCAATTAGTTCAATGTAAAAGCTCAAGACAGAAAGTTATGCACTGTACTTGCTGGACCTTTAGTAAAGTGGAAAAGGCTGCAGGTTGACTTTTAATGTGTGGATAAAATGAAAATTGTTTTTGGCCTTTGTACTGCTTTTATTACAGCCACATGGCAAATCGAGTTATGCTGATGCACTTACTAAATAAAGTTTAACTTCTCATAAAAATAACAGTCTCCCCCATAGACAAGAAAATGAGAACAGTTAGCAAGGAAACAGGCATGACTTGCTCACATCTGATTACATTCGTTCCTCGGTATTCAGAACTGGGGTTTTTAACAGGAGCTGTAGTCATTTGTGCAAATGTCTCTGAAAGTGTGTCCTCAGGTCTGACAAATTACACAACTGCAGCACGAAGCTGAAAGTTTTACAGCTACATGGAAACAGAAATGAGGACAGACATCAGTACAGGGACTGAAAGATGAATGAAAAAGGAATCAAAACTTCAAGTCCTCACTGTGCCATCTTAGGCCCTGGTTCTTGGAAAGCTGCGTATTCAGCTTAATTTAAATTGCTTAAAAGTGTTTTCTGTATAGACATACATTTTTTCTAATTTTAATAATGCATGAATATATTAATTAGTAACACCCCGTGTTGCAGAAATTAGAGGTAAGCAGACAAAGAACCACTAGTGAGCTGTAAAAGTTCTTTCCTACTTCTTGAAAGAGCAATTTTCTGTCACTGGAAATAACGCATTTGTTCAAAGGACCAAACCGTACTTGATTTTTCTTCAAATCTCACTGCTTTTGTGGTGTGCAGAGTCTCTTCACCCACTGGCGTTTGCGAGCCCTTGACTATGAGAGGGTGAGATGCCATTGGCCCCATTTACACCAGATGATCATTGTAGGTCCCTGCCAACTAAAATATTCTATTCTATTCTATTCTATTCTATTCTATTCTATTCTATTCTATTCTATTCTATTCTATTCTATTCATCTCTTCCAGTATCCACTTGGAAAGCCTTGGCTGAGTCTGCTCATGGTGGTGAGGCAGCTGCATCATCCTTCAGACTACATTTATTTTGCCAACAACCTAAGCTGCAGAATAACCAATTCACAGCCATCATTACCATAGCAGATGAAAGGTAAACACCTGGAAAACTTGAACAGGAGCTTACCTGCTTCAGGCTTCTTATTCTTACCCGCTTCTGTGATGATGTTTCCTGCCTATAGACCTGTGGGCCAGCTTGAGTAGCACATCCATGATTTCCTTCCCGGGGAGGAGTAGGCTACCTGGTGCCTAGTATGTAGGCAAATCACATACCTAGTGCACATGGAACCTTCCTCCACCAGGGAGGAACAGAAAAAACAAGGAAATTCACCAGTCACAGGATAGTTGTGCAAGATTTCTTCCTCTCTGATGCCCTGAAAATAGAACAGAACCTGACTGCAAGCTACGCAGAGGCCACTGCACGATGGCAAATGTCATTTTACAGCACTGAGTCATAATTTTTTTCTGGCCCATTAAACAGTTCAATCCTCTGTACTCATTTTCATTAGCAAATCCTGATAAATCTGTTCATTAGACAGAAATGTTTATTGTGTATCAATACAGTGAAAAGCCTAATGAGGGAAGGTGGAACAATTCTTTCAATATCTGTTCTTGGAACAAAGCTTTTGGATAAGAGCCCATCACAGGAATCACAGAAAATGTCTTTTTTGAGCTTCCTGTTTTTCAGATTGAAACAGTAAATATGCTCAGCACCATTTTAATAAAAGCAAAACCCTTTTTTTCTTTCCCTTCAGCAATTAATCATATTCTTGCTGAAGGGAAATTTAGAAAAAAAAAGCAACCCGAAAACCTCCCCACTGCCTTGAAGCAGTCATGCTAAAGGAAGCAAACCCAGCTTTCAGAATCATAAGCTTCTTTGTTCAGGCTTGTTTTGCCTTAGTGAAATCTGGAGAAACATGTATTTTCCCCTAGATATGAAATACTTCCTTCACACTGCCTGATATAATTCATAATGTGGTCCTTATCTCCATCTGAGAAAAACAGAAGGATTAGAAAATAACAAAGTCTGTTTCTTTGGGGAAAAATCTACAGACAGTAAAGATGGGAGTAAGCTCTGTAAGCAATTCTGAATTCCTCTGCTATCTGAAGTGGCAGATCAAGGTTTTTCCGCAGGTGAAACTTTTTCATATTGAAAGTGAAATATTGCCTTTCTAGCCTGTTCAGATCCCAGCTGTAGCCTTCAGGAAAATGCAGTATTCTACTATCACATATCTTAATATTTGATTTTTTTCCTTATCTTTAATAAGATCTCTGACAACAGTTTTGGAGAGTCCTACTTGAAACTATAATTTTGTCTCCCAAAATATTTTTATATCCAGCTGCAGAAATTAGGGTTCCTCTACACTTCTCCTCAATGAGAAGCCTGCTGTGCGTGCTTATCCCACTGAACAGCTCCAGTGTTGGTTTTGTTTGTTTGTTTGAAGCATGGCAACGTGGAAACCAGAGTGGTGCTGGGGCTTTAAAGAAGGAGACAATCTTATTTAATATGGTCTGTTATCAAGCACCAAGCGGGGAAATCTAACTTGATGAAAGCCCCTCTGCTGCTGCAGCACTGACCAGTAGTCACCAGGATAGAATAAAAAGGCTTTCTACTTTTTGAAGTCTAAGCTGAGAAGTTACTCAAGAATTAAAACTACTAAAAAGTTTATGCTAAGCAAAATTTAGCAGAGAGGATTAAGTTTAATGTTTGTTTATGTTCCTGGGGTAAAATAAACCATGATTAATATGAGCTGTGATTTACATACTGGGGTATAAATACATTGGACTTTAAATAGTAAAACCACATAGTTCACACTGCTCGGGGCATTCATGAGTTACCTAAAGCAAGTATAATTCATGCATGACAGACATGATTTATCACTCCACTACTTTTGCATTTAAGTCCATGTATTATAGCAAAGTTGCACACAGTAGAAAGCTAGAGCAGCATGGTGGCGAGTCAGTACTTAGGGAATTAGTGAGACAGGAGGAAAAAAGCTTAAATACCATCAGTGTGAGAGATGAATAGCTAAGAGGAATGCTCTGGATTAAATGTGTAATGAAGTAAAGCAGTGGAGATAAGATCACGTGTCTGTACACACCTAGTTAATACATCCCAAGGAACGTTCACCACCATTTGAATCAGTCAGCCATGTTGGAAAGAGAGCTTTGAAATAGAAGAAAGACTATGGGATTTAAAACACATTTGAGAACAACCCTACATTTTTGCTCATCTCTACCTTGAAGAAGCAGACTGTGGCAGTGCTCTCCTGTGCCAGCATGATGTTGGTGGAACTGCACCAAGGGGAACAGCCGGTGCCGTAAAGCTGATGTAATGCCGAGCTGTACCAATCCCGTGGACTTCAGCCATAAACTTGCTAACTGTTTTTTAATTGTTCCTAAGGACTGCTGCTATGGTTTGGCATTTAATTTACATTTATGAAAATGTTAAAAAGAATGATTCATACCAGATTCAGGTCATGGGGAAGGAATACAATGTCATTTATTTTAACACTAAATCTATTTAAGTGGTTTTGCCTAAAGGCAAATCTTGTGATATTCACATCTACAAAAGCTTCAACCTCCACAAAAAATAAGCACTTTTGCATTTCTAAATGTAACAGGACAGCCTCTGAAATCAAGATTTCATGTCCAAATATACCACTGGCTAAGCAATAAAAAAGTTCATCTTGCCTTATATGTTTATAAAAAGTAGTCACAAAGACTTTCATTGCTCTCAGTTCCCCACAGTTATAAAACTTCTCATTCAGAAGTCACATAGTTTTCAAATTGTATTTTCTGCTGGCTTATTGTTCAAAAGTACACTTGGTTTGACTGGAAATGGCCAAAAGGTCATAACTTGTCTGATTATGGATGCAATACATTTACAAGTTCCTCTCCTTTTTTCAGTGGCTCATACATCTTCCATAAAGCACTCATTAAACACTCCCAGACCAAAGGTAATTTATTTATTGATGTTAGTCCCAAAGTTGCCAAACTGGAAGAGTCTAAGATATTAAAGGTTAAAGCTCCTAATAAGGGTGTGATGATTTATACAAGTATCTGAATAGAAATTTAAGCATCTAGCTTTAGAGTTGAGGGTTGTTTTTTCAAATATTATTGAAAAAATCTTGTGCACAGCAAATGTTTCTCGGAAACAGATGCAAAAATCATTTTATTACATGAATACAAAAAGCTTGCCACATACTTTAAAAGATGCTGACTTGGAGACTTGTCTTGACTCTTTCTGTATTAACAAAAAAAAAAAAATCTCAATTTTTTGTTTTTCTGTTTAGCGCCCCTCACTCTCTTCCTCCTTTTGAAAGATACCTGACAAGGTGATAGCATTATCCTCAGAATACTATTCCAGAATAAGAAAAGATACAATGCTTGTATTTCTTACAGCTGATTTTGCTTTTCCAGACAATTTGCCTGATTCTCAGAGTTCCCCGGTGCCTTGGCACACTGTATCTAACATCACATCTAACTGTATCTAAGCTGTGATCTTATAAAATATCACAGAAGCCCATTTTTCTACCACACTTAAAATCTTCGACTTCCAGTAACAGAGACAGACTACTGAACCAGGAATTCCTCTGCTCTGCCCCAGACACTGGCCTTTCTTCCAGTATTAGTCAAGTCTGTTATGAATGTTAAGGATTTAGGAGCATCCTTTCTACACTGCTCACTCCTGCAGTTAATATTTAAAGAATTCAGTAGCCATAAGGAACTGGGAGATATTGAACCCTTTTAGTAATTGGGTTTAGCATTTATCAGCAAAATATTTGTATTACATTTGAAACACCAGGCTGGATGTGTACACTCTGTTCCTGTCTTCCCAGGGGTTTTCTCTGCACATAAGCTCTCTGCTTCCTCACTACATAACGTGAATAGTACCGGCAAGCAAAGCGCAATGACCATGCACGGTGACTGCTTGGCCTTCTGAATTGGGCCAACCCATTGGTAGCTGACCTCTGCCAGGAGCTCTTCCCCTTACTTAGACATCTTAGAATCCCTTAAAACTGTGAACAATCTCATAAATGACAGATAGGGGAACCTATTATAACCGTTTGCTTCTGTATAAACAGCAGACACCATGTTCAGAAACAGCTTTCCATGCTGGAAAAACAACAAGTAGTCATGCACAGATTCTGTAACAAAACTGCTGGAAAGAGTGAGGAAATGAATGAAACCTGGTTAGGGTAATCTTATTTATAACAGCCACATGTAATTTAAATAATCTCAGAGGGGAAGGTGGGAAGGGGATCTCCTGACCTCAGTCAGGTTTGTGCAATTCTCCTTGCAGGGAGACAGCCATGGATATACAGAACTTCAGGCCCCAAAGCCTTTGGTAAATTATAATTAAAGAAAGAAACCATGGGTTTGTGAGAAAATCTCAAGTTTTACCTGGAGTTCATCATCTACTCTACTTTTTTTTTTTTTCTTTTCTCTTTCAACACACTTCCTGGAGAATATATACCTTTTTTTTTTTTTTTTTTTTTTTTTTGCTTTTGTGAATCTGTGTCTTTTAAACCAATGCAATTATATGATCCTTTGAACAGATTTTCTTTGCAGTCAGTTGGCAAAATGAAAGTCCCCTGCAAGAGATGATACAGTAATGCCTTCCTTATCACAACAGGCTACAGGGAAAATACAGACAAGCTGTTCCCCTGCTGCCTTAGATATACCAGCCTCACCAGAAACACTAAACAATCAACTAAATAATAAGTCAAAAAATATGCTCTAACGGTCTTTGTCTGTGTGTGCATGGATAATACAATCGATAGTGCCTGGAACATAGCCTTCCATGTTGGAAAAACAGTGACTGCTTATACACAGATTATGAAACAAAACCACAGGAAGAAGCACAGAAGAAAATTACTTCCAGTTAAGACAATCTTATTGATATAAATTATGTCTAATTTGCTTAGTCTAAAAATAAGAGGGTAACAAACGAGAAAGGGAGTTCTTTTTCCCATTTAATTGCCTTAATGAAGTCCCTGAAGGTATATGAGAAATACAGGTTGGACTGTGTAATTCATTTAAATTAAAGGCTCTCTATCCTCTACCTTTTATGAAGAGATTATTTACTGTTTGTTACTTGTGTCTCTTTCATGACAACCACTGTGATGAAAAGATTTTGTCTGTAGGGGGGTATGCATTTTCTGAATCTAAAGCCTGTTGGTATCTCTCAGTTCCAACAACTTGTCAGGCTGTTCATCAGGAATTTGCAATTTAGAATGAGAAACTTCAGCTGAAATGCACAAGCAAAGCGTATCAAAGCATCTGTTACATCAAAGAAAAAGAAAAGGAAAAGGAAAAAGAAAAAGGTAGGGGGAAAAAAAGCTTTTCTGGCTTGAAGTCCACAAGTGTTGGAGAACATAAATAGAAGTTCTCTCATACCTGAGACTAATCATATAGTAAGACAAAGGTCCTCCTTTTGTCTTAAAAACTGTGACAAAATATTTTTCCTGATTTCCTAAGTCTCAGTTTTACTACTAAAACGCCTTCTTCTTTTTTTTTTTTGTTACATGAGATTGTGAGTCCAGAATGAAATGCTTAGATCAGTGACACAGGAGTGATTGGATCACTTCTTATGACTTTGAATAACACACATAATATGTAACTATGAGGAAAGGCAATAGCTGATAATCAGACTTCAGGCACAGAGTAACTGTGCAGAAGATAAGAAAATCATCACTTTGGCAGGACCATTTTGCTCATCCCGTCTTGCTTCCTTATCATTTGTAGTAACAGGAAAAAAAGAATTGAGTCTCATCTTGATAAAGTATATCCTGCTTCATCCAGTGTAGTTCCAGCAATGTTTTCATTTTCTACCATGTCAGTTTTCTTAATTTAATTATGGAGTCTGTGATTTTCCTCTTATTTTGATATTAACTTCAGGGAATTTGTCATATAAGAAAAATGCTTTTGTACTATTGGTGTCTATAGATATTTAAATATGTTATATGTTGAAAAAGCTAAATAAGATCACACAATATATAATAGATAAAATACATCATAGGATTCAGTGTTATTATAACAAGAATTCTGATGCAATTAGTCACTTGACCTGTGAAGGTCATGATCTGAGGTTTAGAAATGAATTTGTAGCAAAAATTATTAGAAAATTAAATCTTTTCTCAAGTCGTCTCACACATTGTTGGGAAGTGTCAAGATGTATCTATTAAGTGGCTCAGTCACAGATGGCATCAGAAATGCAATCTGGAAAGGGTAGCTCAGGCAAGGTGTTGACCCGCAGCAAGGGGAGGGAAGCAGGAGGTGCAGAGAGTAATTTAATTCATGAGCAGAGGTGATTGGAATGTTTTCCTTCAAAGGAAGAGTTTTCAAAAGATTGAAATTATTTTTAAGGAACAATCTGCAGAATCACTGATACTATCATCAGGTCCTTGAGCTTTCTCTGAATTACTCACCTGGAGTATTCTTGGTAATAAAACCAATAAGCAGGCAAGAAAGAGTAAGAGGGAAACAAAGACGGTTTAGAACCATTTTTTCTTCATGGCTTCCTAGGTGCTTTACAGAGGAGGATAATATCATCCCCATGGAAGAGATGCTCAGGCTGGCCTGGAAAGGTGAGAAACTTCCCAAAGGTCATCCAAAGGACAAATGTCAGACTACGGAACAAAACCTAGGTCTCCTGATCCTCAGCACGGTGCTTCACCAATCAGGTTATACACCATCCCATCAGATTACCTCTGCTAAACAGACAGATTCTGAGAGAAGAAAACAAAAAAAATGAACACATGATTTTCCTAGAAGGAGTGAACTTTGGAACTTGAATAACAAAATTATTGGGTTTCATCAGTAATTTTGCAGAGCATTTCCACTGCAATGAATTATCAGACCTGGGAAACATGTTGGTAGAATCTCACTTCTAGCAACAGCACATCTTTATAGAAATTAAATTCATGTCACATATCTTGGCATTGTTATTCTACTGGCAGAAGCTGACATCCAATTTCTAGAGTTGATTGGTTGCTTATTAGTTGGTTTAATTCCACTTTCTGGGTCTTTCTTGTTTTTCTTTTTTTTTTTTTTTCCCTCCCATCTTACCTGAACTGTGATAAAATACAACATTTGTTAGAATTTCCCTGTGGAGAGTTTCACAGTTGAAATATTTGATTTTTTCATTGGAAGAAAACAAACTATATATTGCCTGACATTACAAACAGGTGAGTTAATTTGTGATGTTCCATGCAGTAATGGAGTCTTCCCCAGAAGAAAGATTAACTGAAGCGGAGAATGGCACAACTTTCTTTGAAGAAGATTTAACAGATTTCCTGAGTGCAATAAAAAGCAAGAGTGGGTTAATATACTCTGATTTATAAGCAGCTGTTACTAAATTAAAAGAAAATAAATGTATGTCATGGATGAGTGGGTAACAGAACTAGAGGACTGGTTTGACCAATATGAAAGACATTATGAGCTGATTACTGAAAAGCTGGAATTCACTGCAAGGAAAGAAAAAATATTTGAGTTGAGGTATCACAGTCTCATAACTTTGTGAGAGAAATTAAACACCACAGCAGTAAGTGGCTAAGAAAGAAGAGGAGAAAAGACACAAGGAACTCTTCAGGCAGTATTTCAGAGAAGTTTATTTTAGGGCCTGCCTTAGATTAGCTGTTGCTCCCATGGGTGTGGAGCACAGGGAACCAGAAGAGAAGTTATCTTCAGCCTTGTTCATGCCCTCTTGCCTCAGCGCTGCAGAAGACTTTGCTTAGGGACACACATGGCTTACAGAAGTGAATGCAGCTATACCAAAATCCTTCTGGTGAGTAACGTTCAGCTTTCTGTGTTTCAGCAGCTGCTTCCCAAACAAGGCTGGGCAGGAAAACAGAGAGAGGCGCAAGCTCCTGGGGACCCAGGAAAGTCTACTGGCCAAGAAGCCCCCAGGCCAAGCAGGCTGGGGCAACCAGCCCCACCAGATGCTGTTTGGTTTGGGGTGCCAAGTGGTCTGGGGACACAGCCATCCTTCAGCAGGGTGGCACATACCCACACATGCAGACCAGCTTACAGCGTGAAGTCAAACCAGTCTACTGAACAGTAGAGAACGTAAGAGAAAGCCTACCTTAAATGGAAAGCCCTCTCTGAGTTGAGCTGTACCTGAAAGCAGGATATTGTTTCTTATCAGTGACTGAGAGGCACTGATGAACTCTCCTGTCAGTGATGACAAACACTGTGACCTTTGAGAAGAGGTTCTGAACCTTTGGAAGAGAAAGGATTTATTTTACAGGTGCAGTTTTCCAGTGAAAATGGGCACTTAATAGACCCGATGCAAGAAAATGGTATAAGCAACTAAGAAAAAGTTATCCCAATATAATATTTACCTGCTTATGAAAAAAGAAAGGTATCAAAAAGTGTTTTCAGAGGTATCAGGCAGAGAAATTGGGTAGACCCAAGAGGATTACCAATAACAAGAAGTAGTACATCCATCATGAGCTGTCTCTAGAGTCTTTTGCTTTATGTGTTCATGTAGAGCAGTGGAAATCAAAGTGACAGGTCATAGAAATATGCCAAATCCAAACTGTTATTCATTATTTACATTCTGCATGTAAAGTGAGTAAGTCACTATGCAAGGTACTACACTGCTAAATTTTCAATATGTCAACTATGTGTTTGCATGAAATGATTTAATCTGATACCAGTCTGGCAAATTCATTAAATTTTTCTTCAGCGATGGCTCTTATCTGCAACTACAGAAGAACTGAGAGGTCACAGAGGTTAATTTCAGACTCACTTTCCTGCTGAAATTCAACATCCACGCATGTCCCATCTACCTGGTCCCACTCCTTCCCCATCTCAGAACATTGTTAAGGGCCACCTTTGAAGTCATTTTTCCTATCCATTTTTTCCCCCGTTTGGGTCAGTTAACTTCATTCCTCCCATTCACAGAGGCTTTGTATGGGACTGCAAGTCATTTTGGGCTTTTTGTCACACACTTCATCAACCACCTGAGCTTCAAAATTTCTCACACAGTCTAATTGGCCTGATGGTGTGTTCTCAGGGGCTGCTCCAAACAGAGCACACTTTCAGTCTCATCCGTCTTGCAGGACTCTTCTCCTAAGAGCTAAGTAACAGCTATTGGAATAAAAATCCTGAAGTCTAATGAGATTTGTTTTTATTTTTTGGGGGAAGACATTTCTCAAGAGTAAGATTTCTTGAAAACATGACAAGTTAGCTTAAAGTTGTTGGGTTTTACCTCATGCTAGTTTCCTCTGGCAAGTCATCATGATATTGATGAAAACACTCTGTGTCTGTACCTATACAGTGTTGTCCATGGTGGACCTGATGAGCAAAGCCAGAGACACTGCTTGTTTCAGCAAAGTGGCAATCCTACAGAGCGGAATAGCTAACATAGGAATGAATTTCCTGGGTACTGCTTGCATTTTTCAAAGTAACAAATGAATGCATGTGCCTGAAAGATTTTCTAGCTTGCTGACCCTTCTGGGTGGTGGTGGAGCCTCAGCCTGCTCAATGGGGTTTGAAATGCTCTACAAAAAGTTGGGTGGGTTTTTTTATCACAATTTTTTTCACCTGCATAGATATTGGATGTCACCACTCTTTTCTTACTGATACATTGGTCTCATGTCTTGAAAGCTGCGGGTTCTCCCTGCTTTACACATCCCCTGAGCACTGGGCAGACCAGGGGGTCCCTTCTGGCCCCACCACAGACTGTTTTTTTAAAGGACCTGGACATAGGAGTCCTTGCAGCAGGGCAGATAGTTATCCTGGCAACCGTGAGACATCAAAGCAGAGAGTCACACGCTCTGTTGCCACTCATCAAAGATATGACTTTATTGCTGACCCAGCTTCGGGATACATTAAATTAACTGTGCGTTGACTGCAAATGAGCAGCGATGGTGAAATGCTTTATGGAATGGCACAGCAAACTTTGATGAGACCTTACCTGTTACTGCAGGGTGTCTGCAGCATTTCCTGGGTCCTGGTGCTGTTCTTTGCTGGGACACTCTGTCTCTGCTCCCTTCTCTCTAATTTATTTTACATTTTCCACCAAAATATTGAGATTCTCATTATATGTTAAGAAAGATTTTAAATTACTTTCACTATAACAATATAGTTTCTTTCTACCACAGTACTCAACTTTACAGTCTTTATATTCTTTCATTAAAATAGTCACAGCCTTCTTTGGAGTGAAAATAAGAATTAATGAGATTACCTACTGAAAAGGTCCACAGATTCCCTTTATGAAATTCTGATTGAAGAAATTAGTTCATATTTAGTTGGTTACAAAATAACTGGTCTCAGTTAGGAATTTTGGTACCAAATACTAATTTTTCACACACTGGATATTCTTTTTTTTTTTTTTTTAAGAAAAAATTGAAAAATTTATGCTCAGAATCATGAAACATCCTACAGATGACACTCTAGTTTTTTAGAATTGTAGAATTTTGAAGTCACTGCTAATAATGTAATTATCTACCCTTAACTATATATATATTTGACATATATATATGTACACAAAATATTTCCAGGCCACAGATCAAAATAAACTAAAAAGAAGGGAGGTTCCTGCTCCTAGTGGAGAAGAAAAGGAGAATATACACTGTGGCAAGCATGAATGTGCACTACAATTTCTTTCTGATACAATTCTGAATAGAGTTTTCTGTTGTGTCATTTTGCATTTCTTTGTAGTCTGCTTTGTTAGGGATAGAAACTGAAACATGAAGGTGGGAGGGCAATGAGAAAGAATCAATAAATGAGAAACCTTGACAAAATACATTATCTTGTCCTTGAAAGAGCGTGGGAAGTAAGATCATGGCAGGTATTTCAACTTTAGCCACCAAATGTATCAGCATGCATCCTTCTGCCATCCTAGTGTCGTGATGACCAGTCTCACTGTGTGGCCATTGCCCCTTCTGCCTTCACTACCTGGGCACCATGTCCTGAATCACATGTTTCGGTCCACAGAGGGAGTAAAGAATTTGCATATGAAAGAAGCAGTCAAATCAGGAAACTCTCAAAATATCTTTTTGCTCACTTAAAAATAGAAAATAATAATAACAATTAAAAAAAAAAGCAAAAGCTAGTTGTGTAGGCCTGTATCTCTTTCTTTGTTTCTGGCAACAGTAATCCCAAATTTAGACAGAAGATGCGTTCCCAGGAGAGCAGGATACAAGCCTTTCTGGCTTTCATTCCCCAGCCCCACAGCTCTGGGAGGCATGTGGAGCTGACTTCAGAGACTGGAAATGTTGATATCTGGATGATATAAATTCAATCCAGTTTTGGCAAAGCTGACTTTAATATCCCAGTGGAGGCAGCCCCTCTTGACATGCTGCAAATCCCTCATGAGATGGTTGAAGTGCCCAGAGTTTTCAGCTCACACCTCCATGGAAGAACATCTGGAAATTCAGAACCCTCCTTCCTCCCCTCTTCCTCCTCCTCTGCTCCCCCAGCTCCCAGCGGCTTGTTCCCACAGGGTGGTCCTGGCAGCCTCCTGGACTCCAAACCCAAGACAGCAGCACGAGCAGGCTGCCTCACAACTCTGGACGTCGCAGTCCCAAAACTGTAGGTAAAGGCTGGCTGCCCAAAGGAGAAGGGGAGAGACTGAACAGAAAAGAGGTGAGACCTGAAACCTTATTTGATTAGAAGATTCATCAAACCCAATATAATTTGTCATGGGTTTTGACAAGTTGGACCTTCAAAACGAGAATTTCCTAGGTGATTTTTTTTCCACCCAATCTGTTCTAATTTGCTGCATTGTGGTTTTGAAGGATAAGTCATCTAGAGAAGCTCAGAAAAATAGGTTTCTGAAGACATGTCTTGGTGACCTAACTCCTGTCAAGTTAAGTGCAACTGGGTAAACTCAGTCAGACAGGCCTTCTCTAAGCACCAGCAACACTAACAATAAGGGCAAGTGGAAAACTGTCATCACTGTGGATGTGCTAGATGGATATTCTGGAAGGGAGAAAGGGTACTTTTTGAAGGTTTTCTATATATCCAGTTTTGTACTTACTTGATCATTTGTGAAAAGAGCAAACCATGGTTGACATTCATCCACAGAGAAAAGTTTAAATTTTATACACTACTGCACCCATTATAGCTCAAGCAAAGTTCATGCTCTCAAGGCCACCCTTCTACGTAATTCAGTCAACAAAATCTGTTTTTTGTCTTGCTCTTCTGTCACTGTTTTTTATTTTTTTAATAGAGCTCAGAATTAAGGTAGTGAATGTGGCTACATGAATTAAGATAGAAATTTTCTTTTTCTCTTGCTCAAGAAAAAAGGTGTAGAGATGGGAAAGATTAAATGGAAGAGGTAAAATGGATGAATCTGCCAAAACAATCATAAGAATTTAGTTATTTACAAGACCAGCTCTTTTCCCATAGCATGAGACTAAAGTAACAACCCTTAAGACCTTAAGCAACAACACCACTGCTATATCATTTACAAGTCTACTCATTGAAAAATAGTAGATTATATTTTAAAAAGTAGCCAGCAACTGCTATTTTGGCTTTTAAATGTGGACCCTGATTTTCAAAAAGCAACACACTGAGACTTTAAAAATCTTAGCACTTTAGAAGGCATTGTCTATCGTATTTTTTCTCTGTTTTATTCTTCTTATTTTTATTGGCACATAAGTTATTTAATGACTACAAGAAAAATAATAATATGAACATAAAGGTTCACCCTATCATAAATAAAGGTGATTTATGAGGGAAAATTAAGGCATAAAATAGGCAGAGCTTGCTTAAATAACTTTGTAATAGCTGATGAATGCAAAACTGGTGTAAAAGCAAAGGAATGATAAGAATTGCTCAAGATAGCAAGCTGCAAAATGAAATCCATCAAAGTATTATTTAAAACTAGATTTTGTGGAAATTATCTTACTAAGATTGATTAGATTGAGAAAGAGCATCCTAGCAGAAGTAAGAGCAACCCTGACAGAGCACTGGCAAACTTACTGCAGAGGCCAGTCCTACCTTGCCAGTGTGATAGCCAAGGTTTGCCAGTAGTTATCTTTTTTTCCTCTACACAGTGATCCTGCTTACTGTCAGCCTTTGATATATTAATTGATGTTTCTTACCAAATCCAGTTTAAAACAATTCTTAAGTTTCAGCATCCTGCCTTTAACATCTGCACAGATGTTGTCCACCTGACCAATTACATCTCAAGCTGACTTTCTAATCAAAAGGCACTGAGCTGGACTCTGCTGTCTGGACCAGCAGACACATTTATAACTTGGGGGAGGTTCTCCCAGGAGTGCCCTTAAGGCTCCTTTAACTCATGATCCAGACTCTGTGGAGTAGTGGTCGTGGGGGCCAGCAACAGGCAGTGAAATAAATCAGCACATCTTCCAAATATATAATTTAATCTTTGGGGGTTTTGGAAGGGTGACTAGGATGAATAGAAAGTCAATTAGATTGCCACACTCAATTTTTCCCTAGACAAATCATAACAAAATGCTACTTGGGAAGGGCTTTTTGACATGTTGTGTTGGGGCACTTCACTACTCACCATGACTGTCCCAGGTAAATGCAAATACCCACTGCAAGTCTTCTTAGGAAGGAGAGGTTGTGGGTTAGTTATGTTAAAGAAACTACCTGGAAATAACAGCTATATAACTCCATTGAAGAGGCAAGGAAATGGAGTCATGTATGCCCAAAATTAAAATAATTAATTTGTACTTTGCTATAGATCAGCATTGACTGCAGGAAGCAAAATAACAGGATAGATAATATGTTGCTAAAAGGAAAGCAAAAGGGACAAAATATGTATTTAATAATATAGGATTAAATCTATCATGATATAAAAAGAGAGAGATTCAACAGAATAAATAGGAAAAGGGTTAACTGCATGTTTTCTCCTCACAGAAATCAAAAACTGAAGGCAGAATAAAATTCTATTAGAACTGAAAGATTTCCATTTATCTGAACAAGCGTTGTACTAGGTTTTTATAGCACCAAATAAAAACACATACATTGTGGACATGCACTTTTGCCTCCTTGGCTAAGGCTTCTGCCAACTTCTTTATTTCAGATAACCCTTAATGCTTGAATATAACCAGAATTATTTTGGAGGCAAAACTTATTTTAAAATCTCTTCTTAAAAATAGCTATTTTGTTGTTTCCAGTTATTAAAAAGTTTTGCAGGTTGTGGCACATTCATAGTCTTGCTGTGGCAGTGTTTGCAACTGGACTTTGACTGAGGGCATCATTTTGAACTACTTTAATATTATGACACTAATAGTCACAGGGGGGAAAAAAAGTATTCTTGTGAGGCTTTTCCCAAGAAAAGTCTTTGATGGGAGATTTCTTACTTCAGTAAAATTATCTGGTAATATTTCAGAACTGAAAAATAGGCAAAAATATGTTTTTCTTCTTTTTTATTGAATTCTTAATTTTGAGAGCTTGAAAACAGTAACTTATTGTGGGGAATTTCTCTCACTTCACATTTTTGTGAGATTGCTTGTTATTAATTCCTCTCAGTTTAAAGAATAGGTTTACTGGATCCTTTTAATGTCACTTTGTCCAAGGTGAAGACAGAAAAAATTTAAAAATATGAAGTTTTTGTACCATAGGAAGAAAGGGACCAAACTTTCATTCCATGCTGCCAATTTGTTAAGAGCAGGCTAATCCAAAAGAGATCATGCAGTGTCTCTGAAAATAATTAGGGGTTTTGTTAATATTTTAATATATCTTTTTTTACATAGAACCTACTTTCAAAAATATTCAAAATATCAGGCTAAACCAGTCCTTATAGATAGGCAGCATTTTTTTCCACAGTAGAAGTAAAAGAAAAAATGAGCTTCAATCCTCCTCAGTAATTTGACAAGCTAAAATACCAAAGATTAAAAAGATTTCTTTCTCAACATGTAAAGCTTAATTTGGAAGGGGTGAGATTCAAAGCTAATTTTCAGAACCAAAAGTCAAAATATTTTAAATCTGTTGCTACTGCTCTGTGCCGAAGACAGCATTTGCAGCTGCAAAAGCAGCCCCCAGGTCCTGATGTGCTCCTGGCCCTAGGAAGCCCAGCCGGGACGGGGAGCATGGGGCACAGGCTCCCTTTTTGACACCTTGCACTGCTGCTCTCACCTTCACTCCCCTATCTCTGTACCCAGCGCTGGCTGTCGCGCTGGGTTTGCTCTCTTTACTTTGGAGGTTAGCTCAGGAACAGAGGGAAGCAAGGTGTCCATGCTTGTTTGCTTTTACAGGCGAGAAATGAAGACTGAATTTCCGTGGCCTTTTGCCTGCGAGATCCCAGATCAGAGCAAGGCAACTCCAGCAGCCGTGCTGGCATTACGGCCAGTTACACCCTCTACCTCCCTCTTCTGCTCCATCTTCAGAGGTCCGGCCAGTGTCTGATAACTGTGAGAAAAACTAGAATCATAGAATGCTTTGGGTTGGAAGGGACCTTTAAAGGTCATCTAGCCCAACCCCTCTGCAGTGAGCAGGGACATCTTCAACTAGCTCAGGTGGCTCAGAGCCCCATCCAACCTGGCCTTGAATGTTCCCAGGGATGGGGCCTCCACCATCTCTCTGGGCAACCCGTTCTGGTGTTTCACCACCCTCGTTGTAAATAATTTCTTCCTCACATCTAGTCTAAATCTACCCTGTTTTAGTTTAAAACCATTACCCCTTGTCCTGTCACGACCAGCCCTGCTAAAGAATAGACTGATTTAACCGAGTTCTTTAGCTGCAAGTACAATCAGACCCTTTTTTTCCATTTGCTTGATCCTTTTTTGGCATGCCTACATCACCTTTGTTTGAGGTTCACTTTGGGGCATTGCCTTCAGTCCTGGGCTCCCGCTTTTGACCATTGCAGACACAGGCAATGGCACCTATTGCAGGAGCTGCTCAACACTTTCCATCCTAGGACTCTGTGTTCTGTTGCTCATAACTTCATAAAAATTACAGATTTGGGCTGAACTTCCCATGCCTGGTATTTGCCTCAGGCTGTGTTTTGGTTTTGTTTTCATTTTTAAATGTTTCAGTCAAAATAAAGTGGCTGTTTCTAAGAATACATTTAAGGAAAAAAATATGTCATCCTGTCCACACTGAAAGAAAAAGAAAACAAAACCACACAAACCCAAAACAAACAAAAAACTCAAAATGACAACAAAACCCCCAAACCAAACCCTTGTAACTATTTTGTTGAAGTTATATTTTGTCCACACTGGAAAAACAAGCAAACAAAACACCACGCACATGTGAAAACAGACCCTGCCTGTCATTATTTTGCTGAAGCTAAAGCATTTCTGTATTTTGGAGTAGGAACGTTAGGCATGCTTGTCCTTCTAAATTTTGTGGGATGGATCCACAATAGACAAACCTCAAGTCTTGCTTTTGAATTAAAATTTCTCATTGTGCTCAAGCCAGGAGATTTTAGCTTTTGTGCAAATTCCATCAGTAAAATGACCACAGAGTTAGGGGTATCTTGGGGTCCATCACTATAGCCAGCTGGAGAGCAGATGGGGGAAATCCCAAATGGAGCGGAGAGGTCGGAGTGGTGGCTGGGTCTGAGTCTGCCTGGGGACCGCCACAGTGAGGTTAAACTGGGAAAATGCCCCAAGATCTCAGGTGTGGGGCAGGAGGCTGCTTTGTAAGCAAGAGGGTTAGGCAGGACCAGGCAGGTACCTCCTAGTGGGGTCCCTAGCTGAGGAGAGTGCCACAAGCCCAGTGGTACCTGCCACAGCAGTGCCTGGGAGGGAGTCAGGGCAGTGCTGCAGGGCTCTTGCTGGGTTTAAGGATTACACGGTCAAAGAGAAGGATACTGAGCCTACAAAGAGTATAGGGGTCTCAGATGCACGCCTGCGTGCTCATGAATGCTCAAGTGGTTGTGTGCACACTGATGCACACAGCGTTTGATGGGAGGTGAGGAGGGAGGGAAGGTGAACCAGGGATGTGGTCTCAGCAGCAATCGCCTCTCTTGGTTAGATGCTTGCTGTTCCCAGCTGGGGGCCTCTGCAGATGAAAAAGCTCCCAGCTTGGGCAGAGCAGTAGGAGCATCAGCATCTTCCTGCCCAAATCTCGGTGGGAGCTAGGTGTGCCTGCCCACATCTCGGTGGGAGCTGGGTGTGCTTGCCTTGGGCTGTGAAGGATTCAGCTGCCTATGGCCCAGACAAGCCTTGCAGCATGCAGGCAGTGTCTGCTGAGACCCACAGCCCTGGGAATGGCAAGCTCAGAGGAGCAGACTCCTCCTGAATGTAGAGATATGGTTTTATTTATTAGAAAAGCAATGTCGGAGTAATATATGGTTGGTCTGAGTGGGGCACATCATGCATAAATACAAATTACGGGGACAAAAATTCGGGGTTGCAGAGGCAAATACTCAAAAATTAGAAGCAGTCCTAACACAGGCAACCTGCACATCTTTGATGCAGCTCTTTTACACAGACGAGTTCTTTGATGTAAGCAGTATCGCAGCCACAACAACATGACAAAGTCCCTTCAGTTCTCCCAGAGCACTGGTGAGATTACCAGCCCCAGGATCTCTAAGAAAAGGATAATACTAAAGTACAGTGAATTCTCCACTCGAACACAGAAAACACTGCTTATCATTTCGCAGTGGATTCAAGCAGCAGGCTGAAAAATCCTACTCTGCATGCCTTAGAGAAGATGTGAGTGACAGAGAGGGAAGATGCTCAAGCCACCGCTTGCCCAGAAAGCAACAGAGAGATCTGGTTCCAGTGCCCTTATCCTCAGCCATGAACAGCAGGGGACCCTGGCTGCACAGTGCTAATTGAAGAACGGGACCTCAGCAGTATTTTCAGGCTTCGGGGATTCCTTCATCACACGGATTAGTTGTTGCTGAGTTGTCCAGGTTGTTGCTTCTTTTCACCATGCTCTCTGTCAGGTGTTCAGGCTCTTTGATCCAAATTTTCAACTGGTGTAAATTGGTACCGCTCGCTAGGGACTTAGTTTTTAAAGATGAAAGAAAAATGCTGTTTAAAAGCACTGCACAGTCAGTCTGACTGTGAAAAGATGAATAAAAATGGCTGCTGCTTGCAGTACACAACTGGTTGCCTTAGTAATAAAATCACAATTGGGTTGAAGGGACCCTGTATAGGACAACTAATATCATTAGAGAAATGGAAAGATAACCCTGGCAGAAAGGTTCATGGCAATTAGATTGAAAATGGGCATTGAAAGAACAGTTAATGTGCTCTTTTGCTGCTCTTCAATTATTATTGAACAAGCACAATTCTGGCATTATATATTGCGCTTGCTGAGTAAATTCGCTTTACTCGTAACAGGAATCATCTGACCAGATAAAGCTACTGTTATTTAGTGCAGAAGGGAATGCAGCAGGAAGAGTTAAACTCAGTATCTACGGCAGCTTAAATTGGCATCCCTTTCCCTTGTCATGGTGCAACTGGAGTCCTTACCAGTACACTAACAACATATTTCCCTCTGTTACATGTGAAAACACGCTGTGAATAATCTTTTTCAGAAATAAAACCCCAAAACACTAAGATTTTATTGTACAGTTTCTGGCAGAATTGTTTACATATTTATGTTATTTGAAGGCACGGTCACCGATATATTTTTCCTCCGGTGCAACCTTTGTCATTTGCTATATACTTTCAGTGCCTGCTTAGGCAGTCAGGACTAGTGATGTTAGGTGTATAAATACACTTACAAATCCAGAGAGGACAGGTGAGACAGGATATTGAAATTTAGGATAGTAAAAAACCTACTTTCTGGGACCTAGAGTGTTGCATCTTTACCAGATTCCCATGCAGAAACTTTTTAGGACATTCATATACGGTGGGAAATGCATAGCCCAAATGGGTGTCCTTAGAGAGACTTGGTTTATTAATTTAAAGACATGCAAGTGTCAGACTTCCTTCTTTGTCCCCACACTTCACTGTTCCTAGATTTGCCCTGCCAGAGGCATTGTGTGCCTGGGACTCCTTCTTCCCTAGCAAGGGCTTTGGTTCTTTTAAAGGCTCCCAAACACCAGTTTTTTATTAAAAAGAAAAGCTTCTTTCTCCACCTGAAGTCTTGATCTAAAACAGCACCCAGGGTGCACTCTGGCACCGGCCTTACCTGGGGTCCTCCCCCTTCTCCTTGCAGTCCAAGTCACCCCCCTGGGGGGTTCCTCCTGGAGTCACCACGCCAGCTCTTCCAGCAGCAGAAGCAAAGAGCTTTTGGAGAAAGAAGGCTTGCCCTGATCCATCCCAACGATGGGAAAAAGAAGAATGCTGTCAGGAGCTCTGCTAAGGTCCAAATAATGAGCAGGGAATCCAAAGAAAAAGCAAATGGGGGCAGGGTGGGGGAAGGATTTGTGTGTGCGTGCATGTGTATGGATGGAGGGAATATGACTACACCAACAGTAGTAATGCTCTCAAGAGGTGGAGTGCTGCAGACTAACAGCAAACTCAGCACTGCCATGAAATCTATTTTTTCTCACCTTAGGTCACAGAGTGCCTGATACACCTTGTGCTAGAGCAAACAGGTATTATATGGCCTACTTCAACAATAAAAACAACCTTTGCTGATTTTCTTTGAGTACTGAATTTTCTTTTCTTCTTCCTATAGTGTCTCAGTCAAGGAAATTGAAACTAGTCAAAATGAACAATTACATACAAATAGTGCTGACAGAGTTGCAAGCACACAGCACACCTCTGTTCCCAGGGTACTGGTGGAGAGTTTCTCCTGGCTTAGAGATGCTCTAGAAAGGGATTAAACTAAAGGAGTATCGAGGCCCTTTTCATCATCACAATTAAATGTTGCTTCAACTATTCAGTTAAAAATTACGGTTTAGTACATAATATTTATGTATCTATGCTAAAAATGATGGCTAAAATACAAATTTTCCTAGGCACAGGGGACAGAATCCAAGATTTCTACGTGCTTCTGTGTGTCTTCTACAGCTGCTCTTCATCTTCCTTGCTCTCCCTTTGTTCTTTCTTTCTTGGTCCAGACGCAACGTGGAAGGAGAGCATTCTCCCACCTTGTAGTGCTGTAGCTGGGGGGGCTCAGAAAACCTGGAGGGGTAGGTTTGAGCCCTACAAGGGTGTCCACATCCTGAGCACATGCGCTCACAATTTTATTATCAAACAGAGAACTTGCTGTTCTTTTGGAAAAGACCAAAAATCAAACTTTATACTGAAGAACATAAATTACAGATTTGGGAAGTTGTGTGCCTTGGATCACAGCGTTCTCTTACCGCATCCCACATTTCCAGTTTGAACCCCTGACTAGAAGCAGTGGCTCCTTCACAATAGACTGATCCAAACTGAAGTACATGCTCATTTAGTTCCTAAATTCCCTTCTGTCCTGCGCAGAATGAATCAACACATTCCTGCTTGTCTCCTTAATAGAGAATCTTATATTAGGAACCAATAACAAAGTACATCTGGGAAGATTTAACCACCATATGCCTTGGCATAATTTGAATAAATATCAAAAAACTGAGTGCATTCTGGAATTTAATGGAAACGGTGTGTTTCCATTAAATAAAATCAGTACTTCCCAGTTATCCTATTTTATTAATAAAGTCCCCTTTAGGCAGGAAGTTTATTTTATAAAAGAGCTATTTCAATAGGTAAAACTGTTGTGCTTACGTTGTGTGTTAGTTAACCAATTCCTACATATAAAATGAGGAATATCATTCATATACAGTGCCTGGAATACATTACTGCAGAAGTATTGAGAAAAAAAAATCTGATTTTGCTACTAAAAATGTTTCCAAAACCAAATTGCAGTAAAAAAAACCCCCAAAACCCCAAAGAAAGCCTTCTTTAACAGACATTTCTCTCTAATTTATTTGGAAAGATTAACTCCGACACATTCCATTTTATTACACTATCCTAACACACAGGAAAATGTATCAACTATTTTAATCTTAGTTATCATGAAATTAGTTCTCTAAGGAGCAGGTAACAGCCTTAAGATAGCATGTTTTAAAATTATCTTCACTTTCTGCTGTTATCCCAGAAATAATAATATCATATTAAACCTGTTTTTCAAGTATCCATTAGAATCAGAATGTCAAGTGAATCATTCTTTCAACATAATGGGAATTGTTTATTTTTATTTGTTGAAATTATAATTATTTTCATATACAATCCTGTCACTCGTAGTTCAAGAAAAATGACTTAAGACGTGATGGTGATTTTAGACAGACTGATTAAACCCAGCATTACAGCAGAGTCAGTCAGTCAGTCAGAGCAATGTTCTCTAGATGATGAAAATCTTGTTCTAATTATATAGTATTTGTGACACGAAAAGTACATGGCATTGCTCATGACTCTGCACACAGTAATTTCAGTTTACAGATGGTTCGGTTTTATGAGTCAGGTGACAGCTTCTCAGCAGACCCAGTGGGTCCCCTGAGAGGTAACAGTGAAGCTCATACCATTTTTTTCCAGTTCTTCTAAAGATTACTAATTCAAGTAAGATTTTACTTGCCTCTGAAAGTGGTGACGGTACTGTAGCTGCTGATGGTAATAAAGGCAGGAAGAGACACCCCACTCTCCCTGGTCATTAAATTGATAACCTAGTTGAGTCTACTGCTGTAAGTGACCTATTAAATACCTGTGTGCCAGGGACCCTATTAGCTTCACACTGGGTTTTCCATGCTTTTAATGGAAAGAAAAAATACTATCATAAATGTGAATTATCCCAAACCTTTTTAGTCATTCTTTTCATGGAGCTATGGACACAGTGAATGAGGATCCACATGCTCCAGGATCTGTTCCTCCTCCTCCTTGATAGAAGACCTTTTTTCTCTATAGAAATAAAAGGGAAAAAACTTTGTTGACCTGCTTTTGGTTACCTGTGAGTTTTAGGCATCCGTAGTCTATTAGAAAAAGTAAGCTAACAGCGATCATCTTCCTGCAGTATAAGTAATATGCCATCCACTGCACACTACTTCCCCTTCTAGTGTTTCTCAATATATTTGGGGATTAGGGGAGAAGAGGAGTTAGACACCTTGTAGGAATTCATACAATATTAGACACGTGTGCATGACAGGCTAGTATTTTTCAGATTAGCATTTTTAGTCAAGATTGGGATGAAGAACCTTATTGGCACAGTCTAGGAGTATAAGGCAGATGTATTACAAGTGTCTCTCTCAGACACAGGAAAATACTTCCTTTCGTAATACATCATTTTAGCAAACTTTATTTACATGTAAGAAACTGCCCTATCATTATCAAAAAAAAAGGGGGAGAAGTTGAATGTCTTGCAGATGGCATTAAAACTCCAAAAAGAAAAATTCCCAAATAGAAAGCATGCCTATATCACATAGTGTTGTGCAATGGAAAATGCTTTAATGTTATTTCTGTATTGCTCAAGAGACCCAGGCTTCTCCCCTGTGCTTTGAGCCAGTGAGTCTTCTCCTACCCCACACTCTTCGGATGTGGCTCGCCCCCCCCCCCCCCGCAACTTCAGCTGGTGGCCTGGCACGCCTTCATCCCCACCATGTTACAAGGGATGGTTTCAAGGGTTTAACACTTTGAATGGGGCTAGGTCCCAAACCTGGGCTTTGACCTGGGCTAACCATACCGTGAAATTTACTTCAGGGGCTGCAGTTCCGCACTGCAGCTGCGACATGCTCCTGGGTGGCATCTGTGGCCACGTCTCTGCAGCTGTAATCCTCTACTGCTGCCCGTGAATGTATGCGGGGACCAAGGGGCTGGCCAAGTCAGAGCCCCAAATAGCAGACCTCATTGTGGATCCCTGCCTTACTTCAAGGTGCTCAGATGAAGGGCATTTTCTTCCTTTTTCTTGCCTATTTTTTCCTGTCCTGAAGAAGTGCCATGTGAGAGAATTCACTGGATGCATCATTAGCATGATAACATCATGTAGCAGTTTCTTTCATCTCCAAAGCACTTTGCAAGCTTTGGTTTAATTGGTCTTTTGCATGAATTAAGAAAAAAGAGTATTTTATCAGTGTTCCCTGAATATAACCACAAGTTCCTCTATTTGATAAACTGTTACTGAATATTTCTGAGATTTTCTGCTCTCAAATCTTTTCCTAGCTTCCGTATATAAAGATAGCTTTCAAGGACTTACTCAAAATATTAAAATCTTAAATATAAATTGCAGCTTGTATTGATTTTCATGGGCTTGTTCCTGGCTGTGTGGTTTTCATAGCTCTCATATTTGTTCTCTTTATCTATTTATATTCACAGCTTTATTCTTTGGATAGATCAGGTAGCGCTGCAAATTATTTTTAAAGATTTTGTTTTAAGAGATCATGTCCTAATGTCATTTAAGGGCATACAGTCTAGCCTAAAGATTCTGTGACTGCTGAGCTATCAAATTCACTTTGGCGTCTACTACCTATGTCAAAAAGTGAACCATATGTCCATTGTCCAGGTGACTGCATGTGTAAGCTTCAATTACTCCGTGGGAGTATGCTTGCTAATCTTTAAGAACTCCACATGAAACACAAGAACATCTGTTCCCGCCTTTACAAACTTCTAGTAAAAGTGATACTCTACACAAGTGGTGTAGAAAAACCCATAATTAAAAAAAAAAACAAACCCACAACCCAATGGCAGAAATTACCATAATGAGGATTAAAAAACCAGTTGATATCTATAAAGTGTGTTTTGAGATTCCTCTGTTATTCCCTAATCAGGGGGATACATTGCCCCGTTTCCTATATCTCGGAGGATAATAGTTCCTATAGCATTACTATTACTGTTTGTGTTACTGTAGAATTTAAAGATTGGGGTTTCAGGCTATAAAGCTTCATCACTTGAAAATGCACAATAAGTAAAGCTCCCTGTCCAAAATAGATCACCATATGGGAAACAACAGGTAGATGTACCAAATAGATAGAGGCATAACAATATAATAATATTTTTTGCAGACCACAATAAACAGCGGTCATCAGACGTGCCACCCTTTGGAAGAGTTATGAGCTCTAGAAATTGATGTTATTAATAGGGTTCACAGTAATATCATATTTCTCCACTAATTTAGTATTTCAAATCCTCAGTAAATTCATATTTCTCAATTAACTGAATATTTAGTTCTGCATTTCAGTCCTCCTGGGTTTGGGAAAATGGACTGCTAAGGAATTTTGCTGAGTAGTAACCACACGCATTTCCAATACTGATCTAATTTCTGATATTGAACTTCTTGCTTCCCTAAATTATGGAGGCAGATGGGAAATGGCTGTGTGTGACCTATAGGGAAATTCCAATACATCTGAAAACCAGACATCCCAAATATGAATACAAAAGAAATGTTTGGATGAAAAATAAGCATTACTGAAACCAGTACCTAAAACCCACCGCTACTTCTGAACATCAGCAAATGCTCTACCTAAACAATGTAGCTTAGTATCCGAAGACATAATATCCTAGCTAAGTAATTTTTACTGTTCTCAAGTCTTATTTTCATTTTATTCTATTTAACAGACACAGGCAAAATCAAGATTGGTGAGCTGGTTTCATATGCTATCAATACTCTTTTCTTATGTTGTCTTTTTAAAGGTGATACAAAGGCACAGTGAAAAATGCCTGATTGATACTCTGAAATGTATTATTATTTAGATTGAGCCTTTTGTTATGCAAATTGCACGCTACTGCATTTTCAACTGAGAAGTGGTCACGGACAGTGAAATGAAGAGGAAAGAAACAAAAAGATGGACAGCAAACGAATCTTATTCATTTGACCAAAGGCTGAGAATGCACAAAGACAAGTAGGTACAAGGATAGAACAAGGCTGACATTCCAGATCAACACAGGCTGAAAGTAAGAGAAAGTAGAAGCGAAATAAGTAAAAGCATTCATCAACACAGTGTACACAGAACACATTAAAGGGTTTGGCTATTTATTTTTTTTTTAATCAGAGTCTGCCTAGTTCTAACATAATAAGACAGTGATAAGAAACCTTTTCACCTTTCCATCATTAGTTGTTTCAACTGGTTCTGACCCATTCGCCCTTCTTCACTACATCACCTAAGTCTTAATAAATTGGTAATTGCTGACTTTCTTGGTTGCCTAAGAATAAATTACTACTTTAATTTGAATGCATTATCTATTCCTGGTCATAAATAATGACTAGTATTGCTGAATTTATTATGTTTATGTACAACATCATAATCCCCAGCCTATAAAAAACACTTTTATAGAGTTTTACTGACTTTCTTTGTCTTAGATCTCCTCATCCCGGGCATCTGTGAGAAACTTGAGATCCACTGTGAAATGTTAAGTCTTTCTGGCCTTTTGTAGGATACTCAGTGTAATGCTGAACTGATCCACATGTGAACAGGGAGAAAATTACAGATAGAAGCAAAGCAGGAATCTTTCCATTTACGGCCTGATGGCCATTTTCCTAATTTGCCCCTGCTAGAAAGCTTACTTTGTTAATATTTACAGTGTAGTAATGATTATCTCGTTCCTGACAGTGCAGGAGGAATCTACCAAGCTATTTGTTCCGTGAACACTCCAGGCGCTACGGGCTCTAAAAGCAGGGAATCTATGGAGAAAACTCAGTTCCCTCAATGCTGCAAAATTAATATAACCCTTTTTTGCTCCTATATTTTCAGATCTGCTTCTTGCAAGCATAACATATACATAGATATCTTTTGCAAAGGAGACACTATCAGGCTTGCATAATTGATCTGCAGTTACTAGTTTCTCACTTTTTTCTGATCAATATTCACTTCAAATCCCACTGCTCCAGCCTGTGCCAGCTGACACACAAGAATGCAGTAGGGCAAATAGATCCTCTTCTTTCTCTGTAAAATCCTCATTGTTCCTCCATGAGATTTCTAGTCACCCCAAGTGGAGTTATACCCTTGGCAGTGTGGCAACAGCCAATAGCTTCATTGTACTAATCACTGTCTTTTCATTAACATAATCTTGCCGATAACTATTGCACTGCAGAAGGCTATTTAGCAGGCAATCTCCTAAGAAAAATTTATTTAACCACTGGATTAATGCTTGCATAGCCAAGTTAATATCCTTTGAAGTGAGCTTCAATAGCATGGATTTGTGGAGAGAGGCTAGGAGTCATTTCTGGCCTTAAAGGTCTCTGAATCTATGGCATTACTGAGTATGTTGACTCTTAGCAGTCAATCTTGACAAAATGAAATGTTATTTCACTGTTGTTTGCTTCTTCTACAGCCTTTTGTACCTCCAAAAAAAAAATTCAGAAAGCAGGATGCACCTCACTGTCCAGAGCTCTTCTGTAATGTGCAGTTCTCTCAAACCCTCCACATCCATACCTTACCCTGCAGCATCTTGTTACTAGTTTCCTGAACCTTGTTGCTGAACTTCTAACACAGACTTGTATTTTCACATAAAGCCAGGTCTCTTCAGATGGCTAAAATTTCAAGACTTCTGTGAACTGGATGTCTGTTGCATCCTCTGCTCGCCTTCTGCTTTCACCTTCTTTCACCTTCCACTGAAAGACAAGCAAAGATACCTCCTTAAGTGAATATCAGCTTCACCACAATTCAATGAGAAGATTAAACTCAATTTCACCTTGTTTTTACAGTGCTACGAGGCTCGGCAGCTAAGTGAACATCTGTTGTCCAAGTACGACCCACACCTCAACTCCACAGGAAGAAGTCTGCAAAATCCCAGGTAGACGCAGTCCTGAAAGAAAACAAACAAAAACCACCACTACATTCTCATTGTTTTCTTCTAGAATGTATTTTGTACTCCTTCCTGCAGAGTGTCAGCTGCCCTAGACTTATTGCCAGAGTGTATTTTCTTGAAGAGGCTTATCACTCAGTGTGAGCGTAATGCAATTGAAATCAGTGGAGCTCTGCTCATCTACATCAGCTGAGGATATATATAACCTGGAGTATTAAAGTGCACAGACACTCTCTGTTATTGAGTGTGCTGCTCTGCAGTTTTGCTGAAAATACTGTAGATGGATGGGAAAATATGTAAATGAGAAGTTTCTGATACTGCAGCTTTAGATTAAAATGTATAGAAACAAAATTAGAAACACTCTGGCGTGAACACTGCAAAAATGTGTAGGCAACATTTCAACATGTCTGCTCATAGACTTAAAGTTTAAAAAGTACACTAGAGAGGCAGCATCTGAGGGTAGATTGCATTTTATTCAAACTTTTCTTATAATGGCATAAAATTTCTGCCACAAAAAAAAAAAAAGGAGGAAGCCTTTCTTCATCAGCAATGAAATGTTTCTGATAGGTTTCCCCTATCCTGACTAAGTTAGTGTGAAACTTTTACAGACCTGCATCCAAACTGGCTGCATTATTGTGTACGAGTTTTCCTAATAATATTGTTTGTGATATTTTAAATCACGGGTCATATTGTAATCTATTGCTGATGCAAACATTCACAAAAACTTCTTTTTCAAATCAGTGATTTTGTGGAATCTGAAGGAAAGTTTATAATATTTCTAGGGGTGTTTTAATATAATTCTACTTGAGAGATTTCTACAGTTCTCAAAATATTCTATTTTTGTGTAAGTCCTTATGTTCCATCCCTCACTGGAATATCTGAGTGCTTCTCAACTGCACATAGAACAACATAAAGAGCATCGGTACTGTGCTATCTATTCTCACGTGCTCTCTCCAAAGGGAGAACAGTGTTTGTTGGAGCATCCTATCTTGGTTTGTTCTTGAGTGCTGATGCTTTCTGATGTATTTGGTGGAGTGTTATGCAGTGTGAAAATATATTCAACCTTACAGCATAGGAAGTTGCTGGGTGAGCCATCTGAGGTCTTTTTCAACCCAACTGGTCCCCCTATAGAAAGTACCTGTAAAAAAGCTAAAGTAAGAAATGGGCTCATTTCATTCATGCATGGCATATCTGAGTCTCTAGACCAACACTGAAAAGTAAGTGCCATTATTTATTTTAAATAAAAAGGCTTATTTCCTACCTCTTTCCCTCTACAACTGTCTTTCAGGTTGATGAAACCATGCCAGATGATATATTCTCTCTTACACTTATAATCATGGTTTGCAACTCAATTCATACATTCTGGAGATATCAGAATTGAAGCATTCTCAAATTTCTTCAGGGAACTATGAAATATCAAGTTTATTTCAACAAGAAGCTGTATAACACTAAATTAAAGCTTTTTTAAAGTTGAAGCTTCTTATTTAAATGAACGATTAACTTACATTTTCCCCCTTGATTTCTTGTCTAGAATGTAAACTATCATATATTTCTGAAATTGGTTTTGTTGGTATTACAGTTTGGATTTTATCTTTTAAGTCAAGGAGAGCATAAGGTACCTTTCTCTAACACTGTGTTTGACTCTCTTAGGACTCTTGGCTTCTGAGCAAGCCTTGCTCCACTTGGAGGTTCATCAGGCCCTAGGCAGAAGTATGTAATGTAGTACTTGGGGTATGTATGAAAATACAGTGGAATCCAAATTACACTTTTCATCTGTTTAGCTTATCTCACATATTCCTTGCAGCTCTGATAGCCCTTAGTCTTTACTCTGAATTTTTGATGGGCTTGAATCTGCTACCCTTTTATTCTTTATTCCCTTTCACTTGCCCTTTTTTATATGGTTTCTCAGGAGAAATTAGTAGTGATGATCAATGGCTGAGTTGCTTTGAATAATTCTGCTGCATGCAAGTAATCAGATGTGGGATTTCAATAGGATGCTCATTAGGCCAACATGAGTCAATTTAACAAAAAGTAAGAAATTTTCAATACATACTGAGAGAAGCTCGCAGATCTAAGCAGTCCCTAGACAGAGTGGAATGATATTTTGTGTGTGTCGCTGTGCACTAACAACAAAACTAAAGCTGGTATTTTTGAAAGACTTAGGATCCACAGGAGTAATGAACAAAGAAAAACTTTAATAGGATCTTCTTTGTAGTCATCTGAAATGGTCGACAGAGTTTTGAGGTTTGATCCTCAAATATATGCAAAATGAAGCCTTCTTTTAACTAGAGACAAACTGGTGTTTGTCTGCCTGTATTTTATTCATGGACAGAGATTTTTTCCAGTGGATAGCTACAAACTTTTTGACTTTGTGTGGATATAGGTGGATACTCACAGCCTCATCACCAAAAACACTGTTCCTGCCTCATTTAAATTTGTTCATAGAAGTAGAATAGTGTTTCCATGTACCTCAGATTTCTTTAGCTTACACATGATCAGAAAGATGGTTTTATCAAAAAGCTCTTTTGAACATAGTAAGTAGGCTTTATGCTCTCTGTAGTTTTCCTGAATTAAGTTTTTTCCCTTAAGTTTTGTGTGGTAAAGTTCCTATAACAGATTTCTCTAGAATGATTCAAAACCCTGTTTAAAAACATGAGTATCAAGTGCAAATTATGAAATGTTATCTAGTATGAGAGCGGAAAAAGAATAAAAGAGTCTGATGGGCCTTAAGTACAGACTTATCTGTAAGCATGAGATTGAGCATTTTGGTCTTCTATTTTGTTTTTCCTCTCAGTACCTCAGAAACATACACATGACATGGAAGTCATAGCTCTAAATGTCTTGAAGGTAAAAAAGTCACCATCTGAAATTAATAATCATTGAGGTTTGGCTTTTCTTTTTTAAAATACCTGTCAACAACTCTGTTAAAAAAAAAAAAAAAAAAAGAAAGAAAAGAAAAACTAAAAAAAAGTCTGGTTTTCTGAAATGGCTCTGTTCCAAGACTGGAATTACCATTCTTCAGTAAAATCTAAGAACAAAACAAGCTCAAGGTTAGAAGAGCTCCCAGGCTCCCAAACCATAGCAAGGAGCTATGGCCTTGCTGAAGCAGGCTCCTGGCTCTGCCTGAGGAGCCCAAGGAGATCGGCAGTTTCATCTGTGGGATGCCTGACACCAGAGCTGCCTCTGCACTGCCCAGGGTATTGGGAAGTAGGGATTGCTGTTTCTCAAACAGCTATGCCACAAAGACCTGCAGTGCCTCATCCTAGGGAAGATGGCTCAGCCAGAAGTTTCAAGGAGAATTGCACAGTTAAATCCCTGGAGGCTCCTTCCCTCTGGAGCAGAGGAAGGAAATAAAAGATGGTTATTTCCACTCTATGCATTAAAAAAACCCCTAATGATTACTTAACACACTGGGACATTTGGAACAAATCGGTATTGCTTCTAAGACACCATACAAACAAATCTATAAAATGTCTGTATTTCCAGAAGATAGAGAACTGTCATGGATCTTGGTAGATTATTTGAAGAACAATGGAGAAAGAAAAGCACATCAGTGCACAGACAATACTCCAAAACCTGTTTTTTTTTCAGAAGGCACATGCTATTAATGAACCACAGAATTCATTTGTTCCCCTTGCCCTCAGGGCTCAGCCGTGGAGCCGGTCTCTACCCTGGAGAGAGCACTGAGATGCGCTCCAACCTGACTGGTGTTCAACCAGCAGATGACATCTACCCACATCTTTATGACCTCTGGCCCATCCCTTCCTGACCGAGCTGGCTGAGCGTCCCTGGCCAAGCTGGGCTGGAAGGACCCCCCTCCTCTGGGGGAGCCTTGGATGTCACTCAGGGACATGTTTTAGCCTCACTGGACAGCTGGCATGCATTACCCCTCCAGGAATGTTTCGGTCACATTTCCAAGCTCTTGCATGCAAACAGCAATTCCAGGAACTCTTTTCTTTTTAATGAGAATTTCACTCCTGAGTGAAGAAAATATTGCAAGGAATTTGAGACCCTAGGAATGGGCTTAGAGTGCTTCTGCTGCAGTCCTGCCCTGAGAACATTTGTAGACACATTAGCAATGCACGTTTTACCAAACATTCCCAGTAGGTTCTCAATGAGATCCAAGCACATAAAAACTGGGTTAATCTAAACCCCAATTTATTTCAACTTCAGGGCACATAAGTCCATAAAATAGGCTACCCAAAAAAGAAAAAAAAAAAAAAAAGAAAAAAAACCCCAAACCAACTAGTGCTTTTAATGGGGAAAAAAAATCTGTGAAAACATTAATCTGAACTTGGAAGGATTCATATAACTGTGAAGGAGCAGAATTGTACTCGTGCCTTCAGCCCTAGCAGAACTAAACCTCATACCATTAATAACAAAAATATAGCTTTAGCTCATTTTTTAGGTTTTTATTTAAAATGAGAAAGCTCTGCAACAAAGAGCAGAGGCCAAACAGCTTCGCCTATTAATTCAGTTTCAATAGGGATTGTTATGTACTGTAGCATTATTCTCCGTGCACACTGATGTTCCTGTTTTCTCTCCACTCCTCTCCTTAGTGTGAAAGCTGTCTCTTCTCACTAATTAAATTTCATTACCTCCCACTGAAGTGAAGAGACTGAGAGATTGCTGGCTGACTGCCTTTGACACACTTAATCAATCCCTAGAGAACAAATAATGACCCGGTTTTTGTATCTTTTTAGCTTGTAACCTTTTTTCCCCGTCCTGAGACACAATTTCCCCAGTCATTTGAATTTATGTCCGTCTTTGGTTTCAGAACCCTCATGATAAGCAGTTCTGTGGTCATGTAAGTAATCAATAAGAGGACAGTTACTAGTCTTATCTTTAGCATGAATATTAAACTTGCAATATCATTTTGCCCTTAAAAACTCTCTTTAGTGTTATTCATGGAAAACCCTAGAATCTTGCTATCTGGGGACACCACCAACACTATCCACTCAGTCTTATCTACAAAGTTATTTACATGAAAGTTGGACTTCAGTTATGGGTTTCTTATTAATTGTACCTCATTTTTTAATTATGAGGACAAAGCAGTATACAGTGGAGCTCTACTGATTTAAGAGAAGTGACATCACATGTGAACTTTACTAGTATTCTCAATTTATGACAGACAGAACTGGGTGCTAAGGACAGTTGTTATCAGGTAGTAAATCTGACCAGTTCAGAAAGACCAAGTGAAAGAAATAAGTAAATCTCTATGAAATAATTGTCTTTCTTTACCACATTTGCTTTTTTTTGGGGGGGGTGCGGGGGGGGGGGAGTGAGTAGTGCAAGGGGCACATGCATCACTTTTTTTCCCATTCAGATAGAGCACAGCTTCTACCTTCAGGTAAGAAATGGTGGGGGAACAAAGATTATTTTTTTTCTTAACTAAGCGGTATTTCAGCTGCCATGTAAACTGTGACAGCCTTAAACTATTGAATCAGGGTTACAGCTTTTTTTGTACTTTAAAGCATCAATACACAGAACATTTACATACATGCCAGTATGGATATGGGTCATTTTTAGCCACTGAACTAATTTATTTCTGTCCCTCATTGACTTCCAAAATGAAGCTTTTAAGAAATTTCACTTTATCAGCCAACTGCATGAGACCCCATCCCTGCGGTGAGACTTTGTGAGACTCAGCTACATTTATGTCAGCACTTACCATATGTAAGCATGTACCTATCCACTGTCATAAACCACGTCAATGTCTAAGTCACCAGGGTATACAGCTTGTCACGATAGGACTAAGGGAAAGGTTTGTGCCTTTCTTGATATACAAAACTAACGCTGTACCACTTTTTCAGGGTCCTCTTTTGATTTAGAGCAACTTTCTCTGGTCCACTTTCTTTTCTGGGATATATACTTTGTACATGAGATATCAGTTGTGTTGCTATGGAAATCAGTGTCTCTGGTTTTTTTTAGCTTGCTGAATGGATTAACTAACTACCTGCTGGTTTATGGAAGTCTCAATTGTGCAGACCTTTCCATGGTTTAATGAGAAAAGTATTGGCATATTTTGATTTCCAGAGATGTCTAAATCCTCGTCTTACCATGACAGGTGCTACCCACACAGTATGAACCACTCTCCAATTAATTGTAAAAAGGCTATGTAACCTGATAATTAGAAGTGGCAAATATTAATTTAGAGGGGTTTAGAAGACATAAACACTCACTTGCAAGGCTATGTAAAGTTCCAAAAATAAGAAACAAAACCTGAAAACTTTCATCCACCACAAAAGGGTAAATGAAAAAAAGTGTGTGTTTTGTTTTTTTTTTTAAATAAACTAATATGAAGAGACTGATCCACGGTTATTGAGGACAACACAAGTTTGCCTACAGGCAAGATTTTACTTTTAGGTCTCTTTCACAGACTTTCTGAATAAAGTAAGTCAAGTTTCTTAATGTCTCTTTAACTCCTTTTTATCATCAGAACATGGATATTTAAAAACAAAACAAAATTCCCTATCTCACAGGATATTGCAAGCAAAAGAGACAACATAATGTTAAACACCTTAGTTATTTATGAGATAGGCAGGTATTGCCTGGCTAAAATAAGACTGAGTATTCTTCCTCCCATAAAAATGCTCGGGTATGTCTTTTGTCCTCCTAATCAGACCTCCCTATAAAACCCATATAAAATCTTAATTTCATGTACTAATACAGAACGTTATCCCAAAGTGCTAACCTTATAGAAAATGAGATCACAACTTCCCAACAGAAAGTCTCTCCCACACGTGCATAACCGGTTAATTTTTTATTAGTTTGTATCAAAGAATTAAAATGTTAGCTTAGGTATGAAACACTCTTCTTGGTTTGTTGGATCCCCATGTAATATAATTGGATCTATGTGTTCAGGTATGTTTATCATTTACATTTAGAATCATGGAATCATTTAGGTTGGAATAGACCTTTAAGATCATCGAGTCCAACTGTAAACTTAGCACTGCCAAGTCCACCACTAAACCATGTCCCCAAACACCACATCTCCACATCTTTTAAATACCTCCAGGGATGGGGAATCAACCACTTCCCTGGGAAGCCTGTTCCAATGTTTGACAAGCCTTTCCTCCCATCCTATCACTTGTTACTTACGGGAAGAGGCCGACTCCCACCTCACTACACTCTCCTTTCAGGTAGTTGTAGAGGGCGATAAGGTCTCTACTGAACCTCCTTTTCTCCAGAGTAAACAAACCCAGTTCCCTCAGCTGTTCCTCGTAAGACTTGTTCTCTAGACCCTTCATTTATTTAAGAATTTATTTTTTATATAACTTCTGAACTGAATCATGTCAGTTCATGGTGATTTGTTTTCACCATGCACTAGAAGAGTGATTGCACTACTGACGTCTGTGCTGATAATGGCAGAGCACTATGGAGGGAAGGCAAGGATCCTTCACTCTTACACAACACATCATCCTGAGACGTTCTCACCCACTCAATTCCCTGAGACTAGATGAGGATAGGGACTTCTGAAGCACCTGCTGGGTGATCTGCTGGATGAATAGAAAGATCTGAAACCCTACTGGAGCGTAAGTCACCCCAGCTTGTCTCCCTTCTCCACCCACTTGTCTGCTCTCACCAGCACCTGCACAGACAGAAGTGGTGAAATGCAGAATGAGGCATGGCAACACAGCCCTCCCTGTTCTTCTGGAAGTTCTAGAACGGCATGTTGATAAGTATGGATGTATGTAAATAAATGCATGTCTGGGTGTTCACAAAATACAGACACAAACAGCTCATTTCTCTTTTAGAAGGCAAAGAGCAATGAAAAAAATGTATGGTGATGCTCCTGATGGGCTTTTCAGCATAACAATATGAGGATCTCATTCTTCTGCACAGTGAAACCAGCTTCATGTTCCATCCCTAACCAGTTCTGGGGCCAAAACTACTGCAAGTATGAGATCTATAACAGATGTCATATTTCAAGTATAATGTTAAGAGAAAATATTTCAAATTCTTTTGAAAGTCCAAGTATGTATGTAACTCAAGTAGAGAAACCCTTGGAATCCTTTTATAAATGTTACTCTCTTAATGTCTGACATAAAAATGTGACACAACCCCCCCACTCTTCTGCTTAAGGCAGTGGCAAACCTCTGATGAATTTCAGCAGGGTTGAGGTTTTGCTTTAGTTGCTCGTTCATTATTACCTGCTAATCTTTATACCATTATTGTGCTACATCATTACTTCTTTCAGACCAGTTACGATACTTGCCATTTAATACTCCTACAAAATTGCTATCAATATTCATTAAACATAAATTGGAAAGGAAAGCATCTGTTTTATACAGTGACTAAATGATACCAGTTACTCAAGTAGTTCTGAGCAAACTTGGCCTGTTTATGTCCATGTGCTATTGGCAGTCATATTCGTAGGTGGAAAGAAAGATCCATTCTTTCCTTGGTTAAAGCTGCATATAGCAGTTCTTGGCAACTGTGATCAAAACTGTTGTTTTGATGGTGCTTGGAAAAATTATTCCATTTTATTTTTAAGTCTCATTCTACGCTAGAATTGTCAGGCTATATTTCACTTTTGTTAGATGTCTTGGATAGGAAGAAAATGTAGTAATTTAATATACAGCACATTTTGACTCATATGCCCAAGGAGATGCAACAAATCATATGACAAATTAAAAACAAAGACAATTTAAATCCATAACAATACCAATTTAGTTTAACGTTCATATTTGAAAGAAAAACAGAATGTAGACTTTCCGGGGTCTGTTTTATTTTTACTGGAATGGCATTACTTTAAAATAACTGGTACAAATCACTTTATCATTGACTACAGGCAAAGGATAAAACCCCATGGCAAAATATAAACACTCAGCACAGTTCCATGGTCCCAGTTAAGAGAAAAGTTCCATTCAATTCATAAGAGATGTTTTCCTGGGGAGGAATTGGGAAATCAGTACCCTGGCTTGTGATAGCTCCTGGTTGCAAACTCTAATTATGTGTACATCTGCAGAAGAGAAAGGAAACAAACATATGGCGGAGCTGACAGGTACAGGTATCTTACTATTAACAACTTTCTCCTTTGTCCTTGTATGTTTCAGTGCATTGCAGTTTTGTGTATATAGTTTTAAAGACTTTTAGAACCCAAAGCATAGACTTATTTGACGTAACTCAAAATTTCTAAATACAGAGGTCAACACCAGAGATGATTGTCTAGGATTTCCAGATTTTTGGCAGGAAAAATAGGTAATTTTGAGATACGAATCATCTCAACTTCAGGCAGATACCTGGATTAGATAATATCAATCACACATAAAATGCCTCTTTCTCTTCACTCATCATAAAGAGTCTAGTCCACTGTTTCAGCTACAGACAAGGGCATTATAGTGTGGTCAGTTAAATCTTCCCCCCCCCCCCCCCCCTCAGGTGAATGGAAAACATTTATTACAATAGCAGGTGACAAACTTGAATACTGCAATCCCCCAAAAAAGGAAGAAAAAACCCAAAAACCTGTTTGGCCTTTTGGACAGTAAACATACCTATTGCTAGCACCTCTTACTGCATTCCCCAAGCCACAGAGGACAAGGTAAGGATTGGTCTAGAAAGACTACGCGCTTAGACTTTGTAAGCACCATATGTGACAGCAGTGAGTACTAGAAGTGTCAGAAATAATTATACTTGTTTCACTTTGTTGTCCCTGGAACTCAGACATGGCACTGCCTTCCTGGGGCTGCTTATGTGAGCGCTTGACTGGGGAGCAGCTCCATCGCAGCACCTGGATAGCAGGTGGGCTGAGAATCCCTCTGCTGTGGGTGGTGAACAGCTAATGGCCTGTGGGCAGGTACACGGTCAGGATTAGCTGTGGTGAGCAACGTCGTAATGACTTGGGTTGGATTCTGGTTTCATCTCATCAAAAGGATTTTTCCCACTCTTGTAACTGTGACAGCACTAGTGGTGTCATTTCTTTCACCTGTCCTCACAAACTCTCTGCTCTTGGCGTGTGCAGACATTTGACATTGGGTTTTCCTATTTCTTTCCTTTCCAGATAGGAAAAGAAAAAGTCTTTAAAGAAGCATATAAAATAAATACTAGCTTTGAATGACTTAAACCACAGTGTTCAGGTATACAAAATAATCCTTGTGATAAACATGGAATCACATGACATTATCTCAGGCCTGTCAGGTCATATCATGTTATGTCAGTAGTGATGTAATATCTTTGAGCTTCTATAATCCAGAATGATTTGCTAAAACGTGGCACACAGCATGTCTGAACAATGTTATTAGGAAAGAAAGGATTTAGAATCAAACTATAGCTGTATTAACATGTGATTAGTTCACATGTACTTGTACCAGATAAGAATTGAATGCTGTTTATAAACTTTTTGAGATTTCCCTCTCTGTTGCTTTAAAAAGTCACTGCTACTTGCCCATAGACAGCTGGTCTACAAATTTTTATAAAACGTCATCTGTAAATGCCAAAATACAGCTCTCAAACTGACACTGGACAAGTAATATCTATTTCTGGTTCCTTATAGTCAGATCTTCGTTTGTAGGTTTTCTTTCTGGTTGAAAGAGAGAAGCTTAATTCCTCTGGCACAAAGATGTTGTCTAGTAAACCATTCTGTGAGACTTTTTTCTATAAGAACTATTTTGAAGAGACTGACAGCTGACCCCTTTAGCTAGCTCACATTTCTGGTTCTTAATTCTAAAAGCAAGACTAAGAAATGGCAAATTCAGTCTGGATGTACTCAGTGCAAGAACTTAGAATCATAGAATTGTCTAGGTTGGAAAAGACCTTTAAGAACATCAAATCCAACTGTTAACCTAACCCTGCCATCCCACCACTAAATCATGGCCCTGAGTACCTCATCTACTCTTCTTTTAAATACCTCCAGGGATGGAGACTCGACCACCTCCCTGGGCATCCCATTCCAGATCCTGACAACCCTTTCTGTGAAGAAATATTTCCTAATGTCTAATTGGACCCTTTGAGGAAAAAATCTTGTTCCCTGTAGGTCTGGATTCCAGTTATTCAGACAGTTGTTTCACCCTGTCTAAAATTATAACTTGAACTGATAAGATAATTTGTACACAGGCTAAATCCATTTCACCAGATATTATGGACCCCAAAGCCAGTCTTTGGCCCAAAGATCTTACAGCTTTTTCTGTGTCCCACATGTGTAATAAAGTAAAAAAACCAAAACCCTGAAACTTTCAGAAACCATGGTAACAGAACAAAGTTTCCTTAGGTAGATGCTCAAGCATGTAGCCATCATCACTGCTGTAACGACTTTGACACAAGTCAGCAGAGTCATAACATGTTACATACCTTCAAAGATTTCCTCGCATTAAGAAACCCAAATCTGCCACATTCATATTATCTACGATTTTGAAACAACCTAAAATAGAAGAGTTGGGCACTTAACTCTCCATGGCTTCTGTGGAAATCCATCCATTAAGTAGTTATTCTCGTCTCAGCTTAACAATACAACTATATAATCTTTTTACACAGAGCAGTATTATTCCACGTAAGTAAAGGTAGTACCATCAAATCCACAGACTTTGCTATCTAACTGGACCATGGAGTAAACACACCATACTTTAATCCTTATCAGAGCCCTAGGGCCAACAACCACTTCTGTTAGCACAGAGAAGCACAAAGTGTCCCTGGTGGTCATACCTTGGGGAGTTTTCTGTTCCTTGCAGAAAAATTTGGCTCATAAACACTGCAAAATCCCAGGGGCAGTGCAATGTATGATGCTAAACAGCTTGTCACAGGGACTTGATTTTGAGGTATATACCTCAGGTTTCAGGTAGAGTTTCAAGTTTATTACGGATAGATAAATAAAAACAAAAATCAGTTCAAGAATAAAGCAGCTTCTGTGTCTCTTCCCACTATGGCTATGTGGTTTCATGTTGTTAAAACAAAGCTTGTGAAAGCAACACTCTTTTGCATCTTTTCTAAAAAAATGGGATGGTTTTGACTAAGTTTAATATAGGTTAGTACTAAAGTTGTAGTTCTAACTGTGATGATCTAAGCATGGAAGGTTTTGATGTTAGAAGAATTAACATTTTTATTATAAGAACAGCTTATATACNNATTGCCTAGTAGGAGATACTGCATCTCTTTACAAATTTTGATCTGCTTAGAATTAATTTGGAATGCCCATGTATATATAGATCTTTTGCCATGCAGTACAACATTTTAAAATTCTAGGAGAACACCTTCCTAGGAATCTGTAGCAGGATATCTGTCAACAATTGTGCTGTCTGCCATCAACGTCTGCTATGGTAAAGTTATTTTATGTAACTCTTTTATCTACTGAAATAAATGGCTTTAGCATGGAGTCCAGCCCATTCTTTATGTCTCGTGTGAAGCCCATTCAGTGGTTGTTTGGAAAATATTTGCTGGACGTGGTCTTAGTGATGAGGTAGTGGTAGAAATGTCTTATTTGGACTTTTCTGGAAGTTTGGAGCATCAGCTCAGTACCTTCACGCCAACATGACTAGGTCGTGTGTGCTTATGCAATGACTGCACATATTTCTGGGGTTTACTGGGTGAAAGATCAAGCAGGTAAGTAATTTAGGACTACAGAACAGGGGAAATGGAGTTTAGAGAGCCTTAATGTGGACCTAGGTCCCAAATGGGTCCTGGCTGTCACCCCCTTTACTACTTCTGCCTCCAGCAGAAAGGCCCATGGCCAGCAAGAAACAACATAAGAGAAAGTACATGCCTGAGACAACATTTTGACATGTTTCTTGTCAGTCTTTTCAAAGACAAATTTATTGCTATATTGTGGAGGCAAAATGTTATGATATGCTATAAAAATGAGGGTTCTTTTTAGTGATGGGATGAAGAATACGGCAGTGTTTTCCCATCAAGTTCTGAGAACAGGGAGCAAATGGTAAAAACATAGGACTTTTTCACAGCGTCATTATAAATGATTAACCAAAAAGCTTGTAAAATGAATGCTGAAGTGCTTTATAAAGCACACTACAGTAAAAGCAATGATAGTTACAGTAAAATAAAATGGTGTGACAATGGAGGTGAAGTTTTATACCAAGTTCTCTAACAGTGTATCTAACAATCTCTAACAGGAATTTTGTCCTCTTCAAAACTTCAACCAGAGACCTTTTTTTCCTTCTTATATTGTTTTCAAAGAATAAACTTTTAGGAGTCCCTGCACCTGGCACCTGATCGTTTTTAGTGTGCATGGTAACGATTTCAAAGTTAATGCTCATGAGGGAAGTCCTTTGCTTTGTGATTATAGAAGCCCATTTTGGGTATGTGCTCGGCGTGCTTTTGTATGTTTAGAGCAGTGTCAGTGGCAATTATTAACAAAAAAAATCCAGTGAAGCTGTATATTCCTCTAAAGGTCTAGCAGGCTAATGCATAGGCTCACAGCTGATTCGCATGATCAGTATCATGAAAAAGGATTCTGCCTAATTTCTGGTTGATTCAACTTTTAAATCATATTTCTGTGAAGAGTATCCTTATTAGGAAACTTTCTGTGTCACTGCACTGTCTTCTCATGTACATGCTTACAGTTTGCCAGTTCGAGTACTAATGAATCTTCCAAGTTTCAGGATGAATTAGTTGTAAAGCCTAATACCTGGGGGGGAAAATGTTGCTGATAAGACAAACTGATCTTACTTCTTTAAGGGTAGAAGAGAGAATAAACACGTTTAATTGCCTTAAGTTCCTAAAACTGTAATAAAAAACATGAACTGGTTTCAAAGTCAGTGTTATCCTACACAGGCAGAAGAATCTAACACCAGAAAATCTATCTACAGATCTTAGTTTCTAGATTGATCTCTGTTATGACTAAATTTAAAGTGAGTTCTATTTATAGGCACTTAAAGTTGGCTTATTAATATATTTTAGCAGCTAAATATTTGAACACCGCTAACAAAAAAAATTGTGGCTGCTCATGGTCAACACTATATTTTTTTTATTTTTATGAGGACATACAAGGGGGAATGGTTTTAAACTAAAACAGGGTAGGTTTAGACTAGA